>MU227285.1:640775-673347 GCA_018584345.1 Thuja plicata
TGGCTATAGTATTTAATTATAAAGGAATTAAATAAATCCCTAAATCAATTACCCACTTGCAAAATAACCCCTTCCCCTAGCCTATTTAATTTAATTAAAATGGCTATAGTCCCCTAATTATTAAAAAACAATTAAATTTTTTAACTAATTAATTCCTATATTTTTGGATGAATTAAATAAGTTTAATTCATTTAATTAATATTCCCTTAAACCCCAACCTAACCTATCTCAACCACTTCTACCCTGGGTTCTAACCCTTCTCAACCCATTCACCCTTGCTAATCTAATCCTAATCCTAATTCTACCCTAACCCACCTCCTAATGTTGTCACATTCCATTAGGGAATGATTAACAACTCAACCCACTTGAGAAAGTCCACTTTCTCAAGCTTGACTTTCTCAAGTCCACCTTCTCAAGCCACCCTCTTACACTCTCCCCATGCTTCTTTAAGGCTTTCATTAATGCCTTATTAATGAAGATGCCTTAAGCCTATGTCTCCTCCATGCCTCATTAATTCCCAAGGCATTAATGGCTCTTACACCACCATTAATGAGACCCTCAACTCATTAATAAGCCTTGTCTCCCCTCTCTCTCTCTCTCATTCTTCTATAAATAGAAGCCATTTTTGAGAGAAAATAAGACTTCATCCAATATTGTAAATGCATTGTTATGCTGTTAGATTTAACTTAGACTCATATTTCACTCCATAGTTCATGTTTTTACATTGTTATTATTTCCATTCTTAGAGCTAGAATGCATGTTTTCTCATCATTTAGCTTGTTTTAAACTAAAATCCTTCATGCTAGGTCGTATATGTCACTAATGGTAGCATAATCCAAGGGCTATTATGTTACTAATCACACTCTTCTTAGTTAGAAGGCAATAGGTCGATATTAGTTGGTTTTACATGCTTATCTAAATTTTTTGAGCTAATGCAATGATCTATTGAGGTGTTGTGTCTTTCTTATCAGGTACAAAATATACACACACATTTCTGGTGCCTACTGTGGGGCTTGATTTATGACTTGGACTCATTTTATAACACTTTTTTGCTAATTTGCATGCTCATAATTCTATCACAGGATCATTTTTAACCTTTCAGGATTGCATTCGGGATATGCCCTCGCACCGCAGAAAATGAGGCTCGCATCCGAGATTTCTTGGGTCATTTTCAGTTTAGGCTCGCATCTAGTAAGCATGGGATCACATCTGGTAAGGAAGCTCACATATAGTATGCTACATCGCATTCAGTAAAATTTTAGGCTCGCATCTGGTTAGAAAGATTTTGCATTTCATTTGCCTTATCCTAACATTTCAACAAGTTGTATTTTTGGCATCTTACAGCTTAACAAGTGTTTGCAGGTTGTTTTTGGAGGTTTTCATGGGAGTTGAACTATACAGATACTAACTCAATTTTATAGGTTACCAACCCCCCATATTGCTTTCCAAATTAAGATACATATTCCAATCTATCACTAAACCGACTAGAGGATTATGCTCTTTTCCTTTTTAAGGAAAATAAGAAACTCATACATCAGTTTATGGATTGAACAGAATTTGGAGTTAACTGAACAAGAAAACACATCATCTAATTCAATTTGGAATGGTAAATGAACAACGTAAATCATTAAATATATGGGATCAAAGAACAAGTTCAATCACAAAATTTCTTTTTGGAATCAGAAATTGAACAAGCAAGTCATTAAATTTTGTGGCTAATTGAACAAGACAACTTTCCTTTTTAAGAATCCTATTTTTCTTAAATAGGAACAAACTAAATCAAGCTCAACATAGCTTGAAGGAATGAACTTTGCTTTATGTGTTTTGGGAGAAAATGGTTTAGATTAGGAGAGTATGCTCTTCTTCTTTGGAAGAATTAGAAATCTAGACATCCAAAGCTCACCAATCCTGGTTACATACATTTAAATAGTAGAGGGCCTGCCGTTTGAGGAAAAAATCTCCCCGGAATGACCCAAGTGAGGATAGGGTTTACGCCAACCCTTCCAACTCACTATAAATAGTTTCTTCCTCGTAGGCTAAATCCTTGGAAGATGGAATTGGTTTTGTTCTTGGAATTTCAACATCATTCCTTGAACATATCTGGGTATATGTAGAGCAGAGCTCCTTGAATCTTGCTTGCGAGACTTCATATATTTGGGTACTCATAGGGATATATGCCTGAATTTTTCCTTGTGCAATTCTATGGGGGACAGTTTTGAACAGATTGCCCAATAATCTACAACAACTTCAATTGAAATAACTCCTGATTCATCCCCAAAAGGGTGATAATCTTTGTGCAAGGCAAAAAGTAATTTCCCCAAGACACTCATCATATTGTTCCCTCACTTGCATTTGGAGTCATCTAATACAACATCATGACTAGAGCCATTGTGTGCTTTGTGATGGCTATATTCTAATTAGCATTTGAGTGTGTACCTGAGTCAACAAGCAAAGATTTTCATCCTCCACCTAGAGAATAGGAAAAGATGTGTTTGTTTCACTCTCCTAACAATGCAAAATTGTTTGACATTTTTAAAAGATCCTTAAAAAGATAAGCTCCTCAAAACATTCAACAAATTTCAAACCATGGATTACAAGTGTTTTTCACACATTACAACACCTCCTAACGCAATCTGGAAATAAGCAACTTCACGCACTTCGAAAATGAACTTTTTAGAACTGACCAAAACTGAAAAAGACATCATAAGATCGCATCCTATATTTCCTAAGTCGCATACATTTTTTAGGATCACATTTGGTATTCTGGATCGCATTTAGTCAGCACACAGTCACATCTAGATTCTCAGATTGCATCTGGTACCATCAGAGGCTCACATCTGGGAGCTCGCATTCAGGATAGTGGGTACTTGTAGAAGTTTTTCTTAGAAATTATCAGTTGATTAGGATACCCTTTTTATCTCTTTAGCTGATTCCTATTGTCTCTTTTGGTCTCCCTATTGTATTTTTAAAATACTTTCAAAACATCCACCTTGCATTCTTAGTCAGTCTTTCACGATCAGTTCAATACATGTGGTTTACCCACTTCCTACCAAAAACTTGGTTCACAGCTCACTATCAGGGCATTCTAACCCTCTGACACTTGAATCATTCACATCCACCAACAAACAATTACTTTTACCTAGACACGCCCACTTAAACGATCTAAAATCCATACTTGCACTATTGGGAAACGTTAACAAAGTTGAGAAACAATTTCATGGTTAACATGAGATGCAATAAGTATGCATCTAAAGGATTGAAAGTGCCTCCTAAAACACCACACTTTCAAGGAGAAACTTCTCATGGTTCCCTTCTCGATCTAGATTCCCCTCGAATGGATAAAGATACTTGCAGATAGAGTGAGGCTTTTGAAGATTATAATGATGGAAAACACCAAAAGACTGAAGACAAAGATGAGGAGGAAGGACCCAAATTTGAACATGGCTCATTTGGATTAGATAGTGATGGAGAGATCCCTGAAGATGAATACAAAAAACTCAAATAGAGTAAAAGGTTCCACAAGATATTAGAACGGATAATTAATGATGATAAAGAAAAATACTTCCTCCATCTAGCATCCACCGGTGTTAAGTTACCCAAAGATTATAATGTCGAAAATATCAAAGAAAAGGAGGTACCAAACCCAATATCTATTCTCACCAAATAGCTCAATCTAATGCAAATAGAGCTCACAAACCTCAAACAAGAGAAGGAGAAACCCAAAACACAATACTCTTTGGATGCCATTTGTCCATTTCCTTTTGAAAAGAGTATCACTATGGTCCCGTTTCCCCCAACGTGGCAAGGTCAAAGTATGACAAATACATGGGAGAAACTGACCCCCATGATCATGTAAGGGAATTTTGTGCCCTAAGAATTGAGTACATGCACAAACCTACATACCTCATGCGACTATTTCTAGGAAGTCTAGGAGGTAATGCCATGGAGTGGTTTTCAAAACTAAACCCTAAGGTCAAGACATTTGAGGAGTTGATCCAACGGTTCATTCAACATTATTCTGACAACATCCAACATGATGTGACTATGATGGACCTATGTAACACCAAACAATGAACTGGAGAATCATTCACACACTTCCTACAAAGATGGAGGAAGATTTTTGCATGATATTCAAGGGCCATTCCTGAAATGGAGAAGATGGAAATCTTCATTAATAACCTAGTGCCTGAATTGAACTATTCTCTACAAATGCAAGACTCTCCTAGCTTCAAAAGAATGATTAAAAATGCTCTCCATATTGAGGAAGTCATGGTCAAAAGAGGGGAGATCACCCTTCAAAATGAAAACAAAACCAACAACTCCAACTCCAAGCCTAAATGGTGGAAACAAAACAAGAATGTTTTTAATGACGGAGTAGTTGACGCCTCTAACATTAATCCTAAACCTAAGGCATTTAATCTAACCAATGGCATGCAAACTAGAAAAGATGCTAAGGTCACACCTCCCATCCCCAAAGCAAACAATGATAACAAGGAATGAACATGGACTTCGAAGCCACAAAGAACATTCACTCCTTTGGGGGAGCCTCTTGAGACTGTTCTAAAAACACTGTTGGATAACAAAGTTCTTACAATTCCTGATTCTAAGCCATGGGAACCAATGGTCAAACCCAGGTGGTGGGATGACAATTCCTATTGTGTCTTCCACAAAAACAAGGGACACAAAACTAATAATTTCCTCAAGCTTAAGCATGTCATCCAAGACCTCATTGAAGGAGGTAAGATCAAAGTAGATGGACATACTACCAATGAGGATCATACATCATTCAAAAAACCCTTTCTTAATTACAATCAAGGAGAGACATCTAGAGGGAAGGGTAATGAGGTCAACTACACCTATTCCAAAAATGACAATGCGATTAATATGCTTGACATTAAAACTAAAACCATCAATGTGATGACAATTAAAGGTGTCTCATCCCACTCAAATGCTATAACATGGAGCCAAGCACAGGTTACAATCAAAGGAACTCCAAAATTGACATCAACGTCAACATCCAAAGTTCCTATTGTAACTAGTCCTAAACTAGTAGCAAAACACATGGTCACTATCCTCAGAAAAAAATATGACTTGGTAGACCAATTTCAATGAACCTCTGCCAAAATTTCCATTTTTGAGTTGCTCAAGATATCCACAGTACATAGAGAAATCCTAGAACAAGCTCTACACGCTGCTAATGTTCCAAAAGATATTGATATAGACAAGTTTCAAGTGGTGGTCAATCACATCTTAGCACCACATTACCTCTCCTTTTTTGAAGAGGATGGCAAGTCATTAACCCATCCACATAATCAACCCCTCCATATTGAAGTCCTTATTCATAAATCCTATGTTAGACATGTATTGATAGATGGAGGTGCACGATTGAATATCTGTAGACTGGATCTAATCAGGAGACTAGGTCTCTTAGAACAAACAATTGACACTCAAAAGAAGATAACCATCAAAGCTTATGATGAGGAAGAAAGATCCTCCAGAGGTCTTATTGCTCTACCTATTAGAGTCGGACCAATTGAGAGGAACATCATATGTCAAGTTTTGGATCTACCATTGGCCTACAATATCCTACTAGGGAGACCATGGATTCATGAGATGCAATCTATACCATCCACTTATCACCAATGCATAAAATTCCCACATAATGGGGTGGAAGTGATGATTCCTACAGATGCTAACTACACTTGAAAAAATATCAAAGAAGGTAGCATGATCCCACAAAAAAAATAAGCTATAGATGCAGTTGCTCCTGAAACTACCAAGGACATGGTTATGAAGAGTTTTAGAAAAACCTTGAAACTTGAAGAAACAGGTATGGGAGAGTACAAGCTGGACCTAACTCCATTAACAGAACTTCTGGTATCACCAAGATCCTACGGAAAACCTTCATCAACATTCACACCTGTAGCATCCAAAGAGCTAGAAGTACACAAAGCAATTGGCATGGTAAAGGCATCCACATCTTCTTCAGATAACACAAAAGAACAGGTAGTCTTGGATTGGATTTACAAAGGCGAACCGATGGAATCTGAGCTCAAACATGTAAAGATATCCCCAGAATAGTATGGAAAGGGATATGATTTCCTCACACAAATTGGTTACAAAGGAAAGGGACCTCTAAATGATAGAGGATGAGGACTTGTTGAGCCTATACCCATGGAGTTCTGCAACACCAGAGATAAAATAGGACTGGGGTTTAATGCTAAAATTGATAAACCTACTTCTAAAGAGAGTCCACCTTCTGAAACGGGGAGTGATAAAACAGATGAGATAGTACTACAACCATGGCCTTATGAAACATTATTACATATTGGTACAGAAAATCCTACATATCAAGGAGAATGCTATGTACCTAGCTTTGAGGTACCATATGATCTTCACACTCCTTTACTAGCACAACCTCCCATTCAAGAGGTAGGAGACACCATAGAAAAAATCACTCAAGAGATACCCTGGCCATAAAATCTACATCCTAACTAGGGGAAATTAGTCATGATTTCACATGTCCTTGATCTACCCCACTTTGATCTACAAGCAGCTAACCGAGTAAATCAAATAAACATTATTGAGTACTTAAACAGATTTGATGATGACGTAATGGACTCTCATGACTATTGAATGGGATCGGCTATCTATCACCTCTGAATATATTGGAATAGATACAATTCACATGTTTACAACTCCCTTAGCTCCTAGCAAGTGATCTTACACTCCTCTCAATGATACTGATCCTCCTAAAACAGAAGAAGAGTTCCTTCCCCCGATCATTGATGGAGACACTAGTGAATACATAGGTCTAGAAGAATTTAATAGGCCACAAGAAAGAAACCTCCATTTACAGAGAGATGATGATGAGATTTCTACTGATGAGTTGCTAGAGTTTGATCCACATATGACTAACAATGACCCTTTTAATGATGATCTTACTCTTATTGATCTAAATATTGAAGAAACTAACTTAACAAACCGTGTCATGTTGGTTAACGATCTTGATGCTAACACAATGTTGTCCTTCCTAGAATCTGGTTCTCTAACATTGGTACTTCCCAACCTAATTGATTGGACTGAAATAGATTCTATTCCTATCCTTGACTTTTCCAATGACCGCACCCTAGCTTGTTATCTCAATTCTTGTGAACCTTACCCTTCTTCCACCAAGGAAAGGAGCGAGAACATGTCATGAGAGGATATCAAGTTTCTTAGTCACAAACTAAAAAATAAAAAGAAGAAGTGGACTGATGGTGAAAACCACTCTGTGGCAGTATCAGATCCCAAAATAGTAAAGAAAAAAGATGTATCCAATGGTGAAAACCATTCTGAGGCACTAAAGGATGAGACTCTTGATATCCTCTCAGAACACTTTTAGGAAAGATCTTCGGTATTGATTGAACCAACACAGCCAGTAAACTTGGGCACTATTGAAAATCCTCAAATAGTTCATCTAGCAAAATCTTTATCAGAAGAAAAGAAGGTACAGTTCACAAAGTTCCTGAAAGAGAAGAAGATTAACTTTGTGTGGTCTTACACTGATATGCCAGGGTTAGATCCTAATCTCATTATGCACCACTTATCTATAGCTCGTGGGATCAAGCCCGTAAAACAAAAACTTAGAAAAATGCATCCTCATGTTGCATTATTGGTAAAAGTAGAGCTAGAAAAGTTGTTGAAAGCTGCATTTATTTGAGTCATCGCCTATGCAAGGTGGATCTCTAATGTGGTCCCCATTTCTAAATATGATAAATCTGTCAGGATCTATAAAGACTTCAGAGACCTAAACAAAGCATGTCTAAAAGATGACTTCCCTCTACCAAACATTGACATGATCATAGATCTTACAACAAGCTTTTAGATATATTCATTAACGGATGGATTCTCGAGCTATAATCAAATCAAGATTGCTCCTGAGGATCAAGAGAAAACCACATTCACATGTGCATGGGGCACCTTTTGCTGGAATGTCATGCCTTTTGGGTTAAGGAATGTTAGTGCAACATATCAAAGAGCCATGACAACAATATTCCATGACATGATGCACAAGAACATGGAGGACTATGTAGATGACACATTGGTTAAATCCAAAGAGAGAGGTACTCACATTGCTGACCTAAGAAAGATATTGGATCAAATGGAATAGTTCCAACTCAGACTCAACCTGAAGAAATGTGCCTTTGGGGTCCAATCAGGGAAGCTCCTAGGATTTATAGTATTTGCGAAGGGAATTGAGGTAGATCCTACAAAGGTAAAGGCTATTCTAGAGATGGCTCCTCCATGTAACATCAGTCAAATGAGGACACTATAAGGGAGACTCCAATCTATCAGGAGATTCATGTCCCAACTTGTAGATAGGGCACAACCCTTTACTAAGCTACTACATAAAGGGGTTACCTTCAAATGGGATGAACACTGTGAAGCAAACTTTAGAGAATTGAAGGGGTACCTAGCTAATCCACCTATTCTTATGGTTCCTATTCACATAAAACCCTTACTCCTATAAATTTCAGCTACAATTACATCCCTAGGAGTATTATTGGCACAAGAAGATGAAACAAAGAAAGAACGAGCTATCTACTACATTAGTAGAACACTAGTCACTTATGAGCTCAATTATAGCATTATTAAAAAAGCATGCTTAGCAGTCGTCTTTACATCACAAAAATTGAGACACTACATGCTCTCTCATACATTGAAGCTCATTGCTAAGATCAATCCTCTAAAGTATCTTTTGAGTAGGACAGCATTAACAGGATGTTTGGAAAAATGGGTCCTAATTCTCAGTGAGTTTGACATTGAATATGTAGAATGGAGAGCTATCAAAGGACAAGTACTTGTAGATCAATTGGCTGATTCACCACTCCAAGATGATGAACCTTTACTAATTGAATTCCTTGACAAAACAATCATGCATCTCACTAAACATCCCTGGAAGATGTACTTTGATGGTTCATTCACTCAAAAAGGATCTGGAGTCGGGGTCCTCTTCATAACTCTACAAGGATACAAGATTTCTAAATCTTACAAATAGATGTTTCCATGCACCAATAATATCTTAGAATATGAAGCATTGGTCAACGGCCTCAAGCTAGCTATGGAATGGAAGATCATAGAGTTACATGTGTATGTTGACTCCCAACTAATTATCAATAAAGTCAATGGAGAGTATCAAACAAAAGATGAAAATTTGATGCCCTGCAAGCAACTTGTCGATGATCTAAAGAAGTACTTTGTGTTTGTCACCTTCCAACAGATAGCAAGGTCAGAAAACAAAGCTGTGGATGCTATGGCTACCTTGGAATCTATGTTACAAATGGAGGAACATCAATTCCGCTATGACTTCTTGGTGGAAGAAATATCCTATTCTACCTTTGCTAACCCTGAATACTAGGTAATATGTACCTTGAATACCCCAGATCAATCTCGGTATGCCAGTATCATTTCTTACCTTTCCGACCAAACCATTCCCACCAATCTATCTAGAAATGAGAAAAGATCCCTGATTAGAACAACATCATGTTACGTCCTCATAACTAACAACCTATATCAATGCGGTCTCGACGGTACACTTGTTCGATGTCTAGAACTTGAAGAGTCTGATCTAGCATTTAAATATGTCCATGAAGGTGTATGTGGATCACACTCGAATGACTTTTCATTAGCCAAAAAACTGCTCAGAGTAGGATATTATTGGCATGCCATGGAGAGATATGCTATTCAATTTTTAAAATCATGTCTTAAATTCCAGACACATGGAAAACTTATCCATGCTCCTGCCAGAGAACTTATACCTTTCATAACACATTGGCCATTTCAAAAATGGACCTTTGACTTGGTTGGACAAATATATCCCAACTCTTTGAATGGACACAAGTTTATCATTATGGCCACTGAGTATTTCACAAAGTGGGTCGAATCCATTCCACTAATCAAAGTCACTAGCAAATAGGTGGATATGTTAATTTTGAACTACATTATTTGTAGATACGACATACCCTCTTCAATTGTGACGGACAATGGGGGCCAATTTAAAAATCAAGACATTGATGACCTTTGTGAATAGTTTCATATTACTTAACATTTCTCCTCAATCTATTATCCTCAAGGTAATGGACAGGCTGAGGCATCAAACAAAAATATTCTCAAGATTCTACACAGAACTGTAAGCAAGTCTGGCAGAGACTGGCATCTACAACTGAATCCAGCACTATGGGCCTATAGAAAAAGCATAAGAACACCAACTGGAGCCACGCCATTTTCTCTAGTCTATGGTACTAAGGAAGTACTACCTATTGAGGTTGAAATCCCATCTTTGTGGATATCTTTACAAGGACTGGTTACTGATGAGCAGTACCACATAGATAGGTTAAATTCTCTAGACTTGCTAGATGAGCGCAGATAACAAGCATTCAATCACCTCAAGGTATATCGAGCATGTATGTCCAAAGGTTACAATAAAAAGGTCAAACCATGCAAATTTGAAGTAGGAGATCTCGTCCTCAAGGAGAATCCTAAGAACTAGCCTAACAGGGAGCAGAAAGGAAAGTTTGAACCTAACTGGCTAGGACCTTATGTTATCACCGCTACCTTTGGGACTGGAGCTTATCAGTTAGCTACACCTAAGGGAGATGTTATTCCAGATCCTATCAACACTCTACATTTGAAGCAGTTCTATGCTTAATATTCAGCTAGCAGAGCCTGTACAGCAAATAGTTCTTACAAAACACCAAAAATATTCAAAAAATTGATCCTAAAGAAATCAAAAAACAATGGAAAAGGTCCTTTAGAAAAGGTATCCTTGGTGAAAACCTGGTAAATAGGCACCTTGATACTACAAAAACATTCAAAAAAAGAAAAAATAGCAAAAAAATTGAAAAAGAGGAAAGTGCCTAGATGAGCACCTGGTAAAATAGGTATCTTGGTAGCAAAAAGAAAGAAAAGATCTTGCCAAGTGGTGAAAACCTGGCAATCAGGTGTCACTTGTGTTCTGTGCCCCATCTATCAATTCACTACTGATACTAGGCCTTCATAATTTTTCTTGTGCTCATACGCTAACTTCATTTTCCTACATGACTCTCTTATCCTCGCTTGGGATTTGTCTATCTCTACATCATAGGAATAAGTCATTCTGCACTAGGGGCATCTTTGCTGGTATGGTAGGTTATGGTTGCTAAGTTTCTCTAGGATGGTTTTCCTCATGAACGCAATGTTTCTTGATACATGCAAAATAGTGTCACTTTCCAAAACAAAGGTGTCTTTTCACAACATCAGACATGACATTTACATTAACGAAGTTCCTACAGGGCTATACTGGATTGAAAACATGAACAGATTATCCTATCAATGCACAGACATGGAACACCATATTGCTTGTATTCCAATTTTCTGATTGATGAATCTTTACTGTGTTTGACAGATGAATGAACAAGTACTACTTAAACACATAGTTTGTTATTGGTTTGATTATAATTCTTTTATGTCCTGATGATGTTTCAACTAGGGGCATCTAAGTAATTATAAATTTTATTTGATTGATTCTCAATTGATGATTTATTATGTCTTCTTAGTTTCTCAATGACGTTTGCGCAAAGACAAAGAGTCACAAGGATAGGGGGCATAATTTTTTCTTGATTTTCTACGTATGGCGATTGTTCCAAATGATCCTATAAATTTCACCTAACTTAGATGTTTATGGTAAGAGCTGATACTATGGGTGGATAGCCGCATATATCTCGATCTTTGTTATGTGTAAACTACGGTGAGGATGAAACAATTTCCTTGTCTATTTTTTGATCCAGATTCTCACTATGGTGTACGAATCATAAATGTACCCAAGGATATGAATTTTCAAGGTCATTACGGGTCCAATATCTTGCCTTAGTCAGAATCTAGTATATTAAAAGGAAGGTGACTATTTTTTTATCCTAGCTTCTATGCCTTGATTCCTAAGTCTATTTCCGACATTTCAAAAAAAAAAAACATAGTATTCATACTTTCATAATACTAGTGGGTATTAGTGATGGTTGTACTATCAGGTAGTATCCATTCTAAAAAGTGCCTAATGATGATGAAAATGTTGCAATATTTTCTAATCAGTGGCAAGTCCTAAGAGTTTGCATATAGCTTCATTTAGAGCTTGCATGATGTATTTATGAAAGAATTAACAACATAAGGAATTTTGTGCTCAAAAATCATTTCTATCTTCTTCTAAACATCAAGTCAATTCCATCATCCATATTACTGATATCAAATATTGTTGCACATCCATAGCATACATTTTGCATTCATTAAAAAGAAGAAACAGAAAAATACAAAAATAAAGCATCCATGTATTGCATTTTTACTTTCTCATCCTAAAATTCATCCATACATCTATTTGGAAGAACCAAAAAATCAAAAGACACATACATTTGCATTTTCACATAAGTATCATTTAAAACATATTTATATCAGTAATAACTCATCACATTCAATCATAAAATTATGTTATCATCTAAAAACTAACTCATCAATAGACCAAGATATCATCATATGTGCAAAGATACATTTACCACCTCTATGAAAGCAAAAAGAACTCATGAAATATGTCAGAATCAAGACACTGCATCAGATATATATCATCATAACATGGTACATATCAAATATGGAATAGTATGCATAAAGAGTATCAGTGTATCAGTGAGCCAAAATGAATCAGATATACATGTATGAATGTCATCTGCAAAAATGAATCTCAGAAGGATCCAGATATACAAAATAGAGGATCTCAACAAGATCCAGATATACAAATATGATCTCAAAGATATACATGTCATAAAATGATACAAAATTTCAACTCTATCCCGCCCCCTCTCCCTGTTTAGGAGGAGGAGGAGGTGGTGGTACAAAAGGAGTTGTTGGAGCAGGCATGGCCCCCTCTGACTGCTGAGTCACTCGAGAGAATGAAGGCACTCTCTGACCCTCTAGAACTACCGCATGATACAGGGCATAATAGTATGTAGCCCTCTGTCCTTGATGGACTGTTGTCCAGGCTTGTGCATCTCTCTCTACTCTCAGCCACTCTAGTTGTATATCCCTATCCACTAGTAAGGCATTAGCAGTAGTCACTCTGGCCTTCAATGTTGTAATCCTGGCTCGGAGCTGCTCCCTCTCCTGCTCACATCTAGATAGTGTATCTCTGTCTCTGCCTATGTCCTGCTCCTGGGCCCTATCCTGTCCCCTATCCTTAGGTCTATCCTGTGACCCCTGTCATCTCTGTCTTTGTTGGTCCCTAGTAAGGAGCAGACTAGGATCTCTTTGACGAGCTACAAATCTAATTCAGGTACGTCGACCCTCTCCACTACCGCTAGCTACACCTGTATCCACTATCTCACCACCACCACCCCTATCATCTCCATCATGCCCATCATCGGGAGGAGGATGCCTACCATCTCTACCATCCCTACCACCATCATGGCCTCCATGTCTATCAGGAGCCCTATCTCTCTATGCATCTCCCCTACCCCTGTCTGGTCGATCATCAGGATCATAATCTAAGGGCTCCTCTATGTGAGGAACGATCTCCTTAGGAACATTAAATCGAGGAAAGGGGTATTGAAGCCTCTTAGCAACATAACCATCTAACACACCTGCGTCCTCTACATCAGGCCAGAGATCCTAATCTACTACCACCATGTCCCAAATCCCCTAGTGGGTTGTCTCATATGTCAACTATGCACCCCATAATGGTGTCTCGTCCCTAGTCCGGGCATATACAACAATATCCTCTATCCTTCCCTATCACCGATCATACTACCTCAGCACTCTAGTAATGATGAACCACTCTATAAAATACCTAGTACTACCAATAAGATATCGACTCTGGCACAAGTAAGGCACCTGCCAGGCATCTGAGGTCCACACCTCACAATCTAAGTATGGTCACCAAATGACCTCTGTCATATCATCAAATAAATGACGCCAGTACTCAATCTTTCCCAGATGGGGCTATTGAAGAAGGCCTGCATACATGTATATGTAAGGCTACTCAGGTGCTCACTTTCTATCTACAATCAGTCATGTAACAGGGATGTGCTCCCAGGCCCAAATCTGAAGAATAAGGATACCCACAGTCATACTACATGTATAATGGTATACTATCTCATGTAGCTCTTTGTACATGTGAGATAAAATATAGCTACCCCAAGCAAATCATTGACGGTGGATGACCATCTGCTCTATCATACTCACCCAACCGACCATAAATCCATGATGGCCCCTATCTAGCATGAGGATGCCGCCTACCAGACCTGCTAAATAAATAGATAACCAATCGTAATGATCGACCATGTAGTCCCATGATAGATATCTCCAGTCAATGGTATCATCTTGGAAAAATGTGTGTGTAGCACCAATAGCCATGCCAGCTCTCAACTCAAAGAATACCTCATGTCCAATCATTGGCATGCACAGTATCCTCCAGATGTCCTCTAGAGTCATGGTGATCTCTCCAGTTGGTAAATAGAAGGTGTTGTGCTCTGAGTGCCATCTCTCAGCAAGAGCAGTTAACAACCCATGGTTTACCCTGATCTCAGGTAAACCTATCAAGGAATGTAATCCGCATCAGATCACAGTCATCTACTCATCATCTAACAATCATCCTGACAATGCAAGTACACGCACAAGGTAAGTGCCGCAAAATGTGACTAACTCAAATTGGGCCTATTTTGGACAAAAATGACAATACATTAGTATCTTATCTACAAACACATGGGTAGACTCCTAATCAGCTGAGAAATTCCAAGTTCGTAGGATGCAAACAGATTAGAAAAATTGAAATTCTAAGTCTTTTGACCAGCTACAATTCTCAAACAGAAGGATGTGATCCATTCTGCCAGGTGAGATCCTTGAAATACAGGATGCGACTGCATTTATAGGATGCGATCTCTGAAATAAAAGATGTGATCCTAAATGTGGGGTGCGACCCTAAGCACTCTGGGTGCAACACACTGATGGATTTCCCTTAAAAATATAGCAAAAACAATGGAACTAGATGCGATCTGGGAAATACTGGATGCGACGCAAGAACCCAAAAAAACTGGATGCGATCTGGGAAAAACTGGATGCGACATGGGATTCACAGGTTGCGATCTAGAATCCTGGATGTGATTCTAAATTTCAAGGGCTATAACTACTACAAAAATGCATGAATTTGAAATTTGCAAAATTCACAGGGTAGTTTATCAAGCACTTATCAGCAGTGGGTAGTTAGATAGACACTGATGTCGATGGCTCATCTCAAAATGGTGCTTCCTCACAGGGACTACCATCTTCTCTGCAAAGCTCTCTGATTTACTATGGAGGAAAGTGAAAATGAATAGTGAAATGGAAATTTTGGAGGCTTATATGGGTCTTTTGAGACATTTAGGAGTTCTGAAACTCCTCCTAGACAACTACAACTTCATTTCTATTCTCTTTCTGATCAATTAGGAACCAAATCAAAGGTGCCTAAGATGTTTTCAGTAGCACAGTGCCATTTTTGCAATAGTTTTGAAAATTACAGATTTGCTTCATTTGTTCCAAACATCAATCAATACTACACATCTTATCATACATCTTGGTCTAACATAATTTTATCTGTCTTATCACTCATATTTTCACATAACTAACTTGGTACTCATGTGTTTACTTTTAAACACACCTTCTTTTCTACTTCTTCTACTCCATTCTTTATTGTCCTAACCGCTTACTGCAAGTGATACATTCTTTCAACTGAGGGATTTATTCTTTTCCTTCGATTTCATTCCTGAGGGGGCATGATCACACTATCATCAATTAATTTTTTTTTCTCAAAACAACATCAAAATGACTTTGTTATCAAACAAACTAGGGGCATGATAGTTCCTTGACTAAGTCAGAACTATTGGATAAAAAGCTTTGGTTCTCATGATCTGGATATCTTATGTTTCCTTATTTTAGAAGATTTTTATTAAAAGCTCCTGGCAGCTTCATACTGACTTTTTGGACGACAACCAAGTTCAGAATCAGTATTATCAATTTTTGGATGACAACCAAGTTCAAAATTGGTATCTTTAAAAAAATATTGTATTGATCTTTGAATGACAACCAAGTTCAAAATCAACTCTATCAGTTTGGTTCGATCAAGTGCGAGACTGGTCTCATCAAAATTTCATTCGACAACCAAGAATGGGATTCTCAATCTTTCTGAAGTCAAAATCAAAAACTTTCTTTGAATCAATGCGTTGCTCGCACATCAATTCAAAGAGGGAAAATGTAACCACCTGAATTTGATCTGTTCCAACTATGGACCCTATTTACCCTAAGTGTGATCATACCCTCGATTATGTCCAAACGACCCTGTTACTGCTTGGCATAATTCTTCAAATCAATTTAATGTCCTAGGTGATTTTTATCACTAATTTATATTAACTATTATAGCCATATGATTCAAATCAATTCAAACCAATTAAAATCAAATCAAATTCAAACATGGCTATAATATTTAATTATAAAGGAATTAAATAAATCCCTAAATCAATTACCCACTTGCAAAATAACCCGTTCCCCTAGCCTATTTAATTTAATTAAAATGGCTATAGTCCCCTAATTATTAAAAAGCAATTAAATTGTTTAAATAATTAATTCCTATATTTTTGGATGAATTAAATAAGTTTAATTCATTTAATTAATATTCCCTTAAACCCCAACCTAACCTATCTCAACCACTTCTACCCTGGGTTCTAACCCTTCTCAACCCATTCACCCTTGCTAATCTAATCCTAATCCTAATTATACCCTAACCCACCTCCTAATGTTGTTACATTCCATTAGGGAATGATTAACAACTCAACCCACTTGAGAAAGTCCACTTTCTCAAGTCCACCTTCTCAAGCCACCCTCTTACACTCTCCCCATGCTTCTTTAAGGCTTTCATTAATTCCTTATTAATGAAGATGCCTTAAGCCTGTGTCTCTTCCATGCCTCATTAATGCCCAAGGCATTAATGGCTCTTACACCACCATTAATGAGACCCTCAACTCATTAATAAGCCTTGTCTCCCCCCTCTCTCTCTCTCTCTCATTCTTCTATAAATAGAAGCCATTTTTGAGAGCAAATAAGCCTTCATCCAATATTGTAAATGCATTTTTATGTGGTTAGATTTAACTTAGACTCATATTTCACTCCATAGTTCATGCTTTTACATTGTTATTATTTCCATTCTTAGAGCTAGAATGCATGTTTTCTCATCATTTAGCTTGTTTTAAACTAAAATCCTTCATGCTAGGTCATATATGTCACTGATGGTAGCATAATCGGAGGGCTATTATGTTACTAATCACACTCTTCTTAGTTAGAAGGTAATAGGTTGATATTAGTTGGTTTTACATGCTTATCTAACCCTTTTGAGCTAATGCAATGATTTATTAAGGTGTTGTGTGTTTCTTATCAGGTACAAAATACACACACACACTTCTCTATGATGTTATATCACTGTTCATCATTGTCTGTAGAATTTAACCCTTTCCTCAGCTTGATTGATCAGGTCTGAATGAAGACTTTCTTCTCCTTCAGAGTCTCTTCAGCATCTATTCTCTTGTCACTCCCCTTATTCATAATGAATAAGCTTGTCTCTTATATAGACATGATTTCACCATTTCTTGTCTTTCTTGATCTTGGTGTGATCCATAATTCTTGCTAATTATATTTAAAGAAAAACTCTAGTTTTATCTCATAGAGATCTTCTTGCCAACTGGACAAAGCAGCTTTAAATCCTTTACTTATCTCCAGCTTTAGCTTGTCGATTAAAACAATGATAAGTATCAATTAAGTATATTTTTTGCTCTTGACAGCTAAGCATTTTGTCATTTCTAAACTCTCTGTTCTGTTGGTCAATACTTCAGTTAGTCATCGCTGATAACTGACTGTTCTGTCAGTGTGACTTCAGTTGTCTTTGGGATCTTTGTCCATTAGGGAACACTGTAATTCTTTCTATCGGGTTACACTGTGTTTTTTCTCGTCGGGCAACACTGTGACTTTTCTCGTCAGTAATGTTGTGCATTTGCTCATCGGGTAACACTGTGACTTTTCTCTCATTGATTTATTTTGACCGTCGGTGTGCACTCTATCAATGTATACAGTCACTTTGTGAATACTTGACTTTTATGCATTACTCATAGCATAGCCTTTGATTCATCAGTTCTTTGAAGTCTTTAGCAATATGTCCATGACCATAAAAATTATATCAAGTTGACATCAATGAAAATACAATACATTAACTAATTTAATGTCTTGCATAAACTCTCTTATGTCTTGGTCATCATCAACTTAATATCTTCAAACATTCAATCAGTTATAGTTCATCAAGGGACATACTTCCTCAAATTTGAAGGTTTTTCTTTTGGTCCCTGCTCGGAGCTCTTTGAGAGAATTATTTATTTCTTCCCACTCTGAGTTGATAGGTAGTGGAGAAGATTCCCCTAGAATTTTGGAGCTAGGTGCATGATATGGATTGAATGGTGCTGGAGAATATGGAGGGTTTTGTCACAAATATTTAGGTGTGTTAATAGGGGATTGTGTTTCTGTATAAGTGGGTTGCGAGGGAAGTATTTGTTGTTGCAGCTAGGCATAGTGCTACTGAGGGGATGGGGTAGTGTTGCCTATGGCTGCAAGGTTTTTTCATAGGTAGGTTGTGTTGGCTGTTGATAGGTGGGTTGTGCTAGTTGTGGCACCTGGTAGGTTGAACAAGTGTATGATTGGCCTATGTAGTTTGGCTAGGTGTTAACAATAGTGTAGGATGGATTGGTTTTCTATGGGTTGATGCTATAGCTGATATTTTGGAAGTACTTGGTTGTTAGGGAGGTGGAACGGTTTGTGTTTCTGCAGATGGTGGCATGACCAAGTAGTTAGTGAATGGTGGTTGTTGAGTTTGTTCCTATTGTGTGAAGGAATTGAAGAATTGTGGTTGCGCTTGGGAGGTAGGAGGATTGGTTATATGTGAATATGTAGGGACCCTAAGGGATTGTAAAGAAGCTTGGGAATAATGTCATGCAGAGGATGTGGTGGCTTGTGAGGTCTAGGGAACTTGAGAAGCATCTTGTGAGGTGAATGCTTGAGGTTGTGCTTGAATGCTGGGTTGAGGTGTTGGAGTATTATGAGGTGGTATTGTTGGTTGAGCATGGAATGTTGGACCTTGAGGGAACAAAGGTTGTTTGAAGGCTCTTGTAGGTGGCATTCATGTGGTGAACTATGATTGTTGTTATTGTGGTGGAGGAAAAAATGTTTCTATGGAATTTTTTGTAGCTTGTGTGATTATTGGTTGGGAGATGATTGGTTGAGTGACAATTGGCTAGGAGGTGACACATTGTGCAGTGACTGGAGGATTAGTAATAGGTTGCGCAGCTTAGGTAGCAATGTGTTGGATTGGTTGAGATGTTGGCAGTGGAGGAGGATTGGAGGATGAAGCTCCCATAACTAAAAAGAGAGATGGTTGTGCTATATTATGTACTATGGGTTGGATCATGGCTGGTTGGAGTAAGTGAGTGATGAGTGAGATGATTTGGGACATTACTTGGCTTGGATTGACAATTTACTCCACTATAGGTTGAAACATGTGGACTAGGATATGTATGGGACATGCTATATGAGGCAGTCAGAATTTTGATGGCAGGGAGAAACCCTCACGCTGGTAATTAGCGAGTATGGCTACATTATTGTGACCTATGATGACACTGACCATGTGTTCGTATCCGGGATGATTCATAAAATATTCCATGGAACTGATAGTAGAGACCTGAGTGGGATTGACCCATACATGTTTATCTTTCACTTGGTGTCATGGATCAAAAGAGACCATGGAATTATTTGGATCCAACATTGGGTTGGACAATCTAGCGGTAAGATTGGAATCCATATTCTTTCTCTTCTTGGAACAATTTTCAGGCGGCATGAAATGGATGCTCTAAGGAGATGCAAGATGCTAATGAGGTGCAATATTTCTAGGTGGCTAAGGATGAAATGACATGATGTATAAGGTTTTATGCTTAGGATAATGATGCTAAAATTATGGGGGTGTCCTAAGGACCTAAGAATAACTTGGTGTAAAAATATTATGAGTTTCCTTCCCTAATGCAAGCTTAAGTGGATGTGATTGTGTCAACCTAAGACAAACTTGTGGTCTTTGGCAGAAAATATTATGTTTCAATGTAAGCCAACCTTTTGATCAAGGTGATGAGGCCACAATGAAAAAGTGGGCTATCCAAAATAATGCTTAGTTAAGGAATCCTAGGGATGAGTTCAATGAGATATGGGTACTATGCAACTCAAATGGATACAAAACCAAGTGGAGGATATGTTTTTTGATTTTTTGGATATTTGGATAAGGCTTGGGATGATGCTTGGATGATTGTTGGATTAATTGGATGTTGTTGGGTTGATTGGATGGTGAATTCCTAAAGATGGTGACTGAGGATGATCCTAGAATGCAATGAACAAAATGCAAGCTAAGTTGTTAAGGAGAGGATTAAAAGGATGGTATTGTGATGTGTCGGCTAGTTGTATTATTCAAAGTTGACAAAGGCATGGTTCAAATAGTACTGGCTCATGAAGTGTGTGACTTTGTTTTTGAATATGACCCTTTCGTATTTCTCACATATTTGAGTCTCTTGTTAGATTCAATCAATGATGTGTTGCTACTTATTGGCTTCTCGATTGGCATTTTTTTGTTCTCTATATGCGAGGGATAGTTGGGTCTTAACTTTCTTGTGTTTCCCCAAATTGAACATGTCCCAAAAATGAGTGCTTGTATGGTTGCAAATGTGGGTTCAAAATTATGTAATTGGGGATCTTTCAACAATTTATTGAGGATTGTTGTTGATTAACTCTTGGTTGTATGTGTTCAATGGAAAGAACAAGTTTCAAACATACATCAAGGAATTGAATATTCTAAGTATACCTTGATCCATATGGGAACATTCTTGTGTCTAAAAAAAATCCACCAAGGGACAAAGCAACCTTGAAGGATACAAGAATGTGTGATGAGTTTGATGAATATAAAATTCATGTATTTTCAAGTCACCAAAGTTTTTAGAACAATCAAGCACATGCCTACCTAAGGAATTTGCCTTAGCTTGAACCACAAACCTAGGTACACACACAAGAGATAATTATAATACGACTCTCACCAAGCACACAATGGCTCCAGTCATGATGTTGTATTATCCAGCTTCAAATGCTCAAGGTGGCATGAATGTGCGAGTGATCTTGGGGGGGTTACTATCCTCCTTGCACAAACATTATCAATATTTTGGAGGTGAATCGGGTATGCTTATACTTTAATGGTTCTTCATTCAAATATGTTCTTTGTATTCGCGCAAGTGTGATTGAGGCATATAGCCCCAAAAGGCACCTTGGCAAAAGCAGTCACATGAACGTGATTGAGACCTCACAACCCTACTTTGTGTTATGCGCGAGCTAAGTATAAGCTCAAATGATATCCAGCTTCTGAGGCTTTAACCCCAAGAAGAAAATTTGTTTAACGTGAGTTGGAGTGGTGTGGCTTACACGTCATTCTCACATGGGTCGTTCTTGAGATATTTTTTCCTCAATTAGAAGGCCCAACTAAAGGATTAATTTAAAAATCATGGATTGGTGACGAGAGGGGTCTAGATTTATGATTTTCCAACAAGGGTAAAAGATCATACTCTCCTACCCAATGTCATTTTCTCCCAAACACCCAAGACAATATGTTAATTCCCAAAGATTATTTGTCTAAGACAAAACAAGCATTTCTAGGTGTTTGATCTTCTAAGAAGAAGAGAGCATAATCCCCTAATGCTTATTTTGAATCACACAAACAAAATACTAATTAGACTAAATTCCTAGAAAATATTAACCAAGCACATTGTTTGGTTGATTCAACGATGGTAACTTGCAAGAAGAGTTAGTAGTTTCAATCATTTTCATTGGCAAGAGAGATGCAAGTGAAAATAGTTAGTAATTTTCCAAGTTTAGGTCTTTGACAAGCGTGCTAGTTGAGCCAAAATCACCAAAAGGACATTAGTAATCATAAAAACAAGCAAAAAATAGGCACAGACGTTGGTTATAGGAAAAGATGCCAATTCTGTAAATTGTTGTTAAATGGTAGAAACAAAGAAAATACCCAAAACAACAAAAGATTTAGTACCAACAGAGATGTCAGTTCTCAAGGCGGAAATGCCGAATGGTGATTCTGCTGAATCAGCATTTGCGCAGACACCGAAACCTGAGCTGGCGTATACGCAGACATTGCTACAACCTAAAGGAACCAAAACAGTGAAAAAAGTGAAAAATAACTTCTTGTCTCAACCAAACTTTGCTAAAAAAATGATTTTAAAACTTCCTCGAACTGTTAAAAGCAAAAAATTTTAGTGTGTTTTTCTTTTATGATTGATTTTTAGAAAATTTAGCAATAGGACCCCCAATCAAATTGATTTCTGATAGAAAAAAGAATGCTAGATTTCTTTAAAATGATAGTAAACATTGTAAAACCATAAAAAATACAATGTTATGGATTGAATTTGAGAAATGAAGGTTTTCCAGTGGAGACGTTGGTTTTAGGCGTAAACGTCGGTTTAACACAAACATTGAATGACGGTTCAAAAAAAATTGGCGTATATGCAGATGCCTCTGCATGAAAGTGAGGATGGCGGTCCAAGAGCTTGGAAAAATTGTAAGAAAAAAGAAGTTTTAGGAAGGATCTAGGGACTTGGGTCCCACTAAGCATGCCATAATGTGTATGAGGAAATATTTTACTGGTTGGGAGAAAGCTATAACATGCAAGGTTAGTGGGTTAGCACATAAAATTGATTGAAATCATGAAATAACAAGAAAGAAACTAAGAAAACCAAATAACATCAGATTAAGCATGAAACAAGTAAGCACCCTATTTAACTTGTTTGATTTTCTCAAAATATTGAATATGGATGTGCTCTCTCAAACACAAATAGATGAATCCCTAATTATGTTGCAACTATGAATGCAAGATTGATGGAGAAGGAGAGATTCAGGAGCTAGTATGAAGAACTAGTCTCAAATCTTCCTCAAGAAGATGATTTAAGATAAGAAATGAGATGCAAATGTAATAAGGAAACTATGATTAATTCACCAAATTACCTAACATGTGATCTCTAAATGATTTAAGCATAAAAATAAGATAGAAAGCATGAAACTAGTATGAATTCTATAACTAAATTAGCATAATAAAAATGAAAGAGTGAGAGATGAAATGTGAGAGGAGAATTCCTCTATTTATAGATTTTTGGACGAAGGAGAGAGGGTTGGATGAGGTGGCATCTAAGTGGAATCCACATAGGAGCCACATAAGGGACACATAGGCTTAGAAGAGAGGTCAAATTTGAGAATTTAATGCTTGAAAGGATCTAGGTTGCTCACACATGCCTTGGAGAAAGGAGTGGACGACAAGGTTGTAAGAGCATTTAAGAGAGTTGGGTAGCCCTCTTGGGATGAGTTTATCACACATGTGTGAGCATTCCATTAGGGAAAAAAAGGTTAGGAATCACACTTTAATTAAGGTTAGTGTGTGATTAAGTGGGGAAGATAGGTTTAGCAAGAGGGATGGGTAGTTTAGGGTAGGAGTACGATAGTTTTCTAGATTGGATTAATAGGTCTCTAGGTTAGGTTTAGATTAATCATTCAAATTAGATTTGAATTAATCCTAATTTAGAAGAATTAGGGATGTCAGGGATTTTAATAAATATGAATTCACTAAAAAGGAGGTATTTGTGAGGCAAATGTATTTAAATTGAAGACATTAGGATGGAATTTAGATTGTATTTTAAATATTGAGGGGGAAACTATTTAATTGATTAAATTAAATAGTTAGATGAATAAAAGGGGATTATTAATTAAATTAATATTTTTGGACCTCTACAACCTTATTTTATAAAGGAACGCATATTCCTTATTCAAAATTACCACATCCATTTCCATGGAATCCATGTTTAGAAAGAAAATGATAACCAAGACCATAACCAAAAGCCATATGTGAAAGAGTTAATGGAGCTTCATAGGTCACCGTGTCATAAAAAATAGGCTTGATAGTTTCTATAGTTTCATGAATGGAAGTAGATTACAAAGTTATTACTTAGTTTTCCCGAAAGAGGAATTGTGGTTATAGGCTCCTTGTTAGTTTCAGGTTTAGATTGCATGGATGGAAGGTTTGAAACTTTGTTCTCTCCAATATATGTTGGTGTAAAATCTAAAGATCCCCAATCGTTATCTGAAAGAGAACTAGAGGAAGGAGGATCGTTGTTAGATTTAGGATTTGTTTGAGAATCAAAATCTTGTTTTTCTTCAATAGACGTAGGAGGATTGCTTGATTAGGCTTTCAAACAACTATTAGGTATATCATCCTCTTTAAGAGTGTACATCACATTGTTAAAGATAAACTTAACTTTTTGATGAAGATTTGAAGGAACAACATGCATATTGTGTAACCAAGGTCTACCCAAAAGAAGGTTGTAATTAAGGGGTCCAAGAATCAGATGAATAAGAGTATCTAGAATAACTAGACCAACCTTAATAAGAAATGCTATGATACCTGACGTTTCCTTAGGAACATTGTCAAAGCCACAAATAGGAATATTATATGGTTTAAGAGTTGTCATATCAACTTTTATTTCCTTGAACATGTCCAAACTACAAACATTCAATCCATATCCATTATCAATAAAGATCTTTCAAATAATATTACCATTGATAAGGAAAGTTACCATAAGGGCATCATATTTATTTTGAACTTCTTTTGAAGGAAAATTATCTTGAGTGAAGACAATTTGTGTAGGAACAAGTATAGTATGCATACATTCCATGAAGGAATTGATGTTGTCTTGGTTAGGGGGTGGAGTTGGAAGAGTAGTTAAAGATTTTTGCAAGGCTTCATGATATGTCGCAGAGGTTTGAAGAAGTTCCCATAAGGATATCTTAGCAAGAGTAGCCTACAATTGTTCAACCAAATCACACTTCTTTCCAAGATTGGGAGATAAGCGTGGTGCTGGAGGAAGTGTAGGTTGAGAAGGTGGTAAAGAAGTAGGAACAACTGGATTAGTAGGTTGAGGATTTTTTCATGTCTGATAGGTCTGAGTCAAAAAAATTTAATCCTTAAAAAATTCCAAAGGACTTCTAGATTTCCCTTTGACAATTATAATAGGCTTATTTGGAGTTGGAAAATAATTTTGAGGATTATATCCTTTAACCGTAATCACATGTGAAGTAAAAATTTTAGGATTAGATTGTTGAGGATTACCTTGAACACTAACAATAGGATTGTTAGGAATTTAAGGAGAATAACATGCTTTAAAAATTATCATAGTTTTATCATAGAAAACTACTTTAGGTGTTTCAATGTTAAAAACTGAATCACTCAAAGGAAGCGAGGAAATAAATTTTTGGTAAAGGTTTGGTTGGAGAGATGTAGAGGAATATTTAGTAGAGATGGGGTCATGAGAGTCCTCATCCATCACAACAAAATCTTCACTACTAGAAACCTCATGAGGTTTCTTAAGTTCATGCTTACTAAGAGAATCAAAATACTCATGAACAAAGAAGTCATACATGTTGAAAGCAAACTAAGATGCAATTTTTTTTGTATTTTTAAAAGATAAATGATATGCAAGTAAAATACAACACAATTTTTGGTATTTTTCTCTTTTTATGATGCAAGAAAAAGTAGATCTAACAAATAAACATAAAAATTAAACCATGAAATGTAATTGCAAAGAATCAAAAGTAAATCTAATTACTAGATGACAATTTTTTTGTTGTTTTGATATATTTGAAATGCATACAAAATCTAACTAGCCAACACAAAAGGTATGTAAATCATGAAAATTCGGGTTCACCAAAATGTATATGAAGAAATGGTTATCAATGGTAGACTCTCACTTCAATAATACATTTGGAATTAGGGTACCCTCACCTATAGGATAGATCCAGAAAGCGGAACCAAGTAAGGAAAGGTACAAGCATGAGATCTTAGTCTTATAGGTTTTGGGTTTCTTCAATTCAAAAACAAGATACGAAGATAGATAGAAAGATGTACAAAATATTATCTATGAAAGAAGATACAAGAAAGAGAGAGATTACAATGTGTGGAGATAGAAATGAGAGAAGGAGAATAAATTTGGAGACTAATTTCCTGTCTGTCAGACTCTCAAAATGACCTGATTCCTAAATAGGGCACTCTACAACCTGTGACACAAAATTATACAACTTTCTGTTATGTCCTAGGAATAGGTTGAAAGTGGTTTTCCCTATACCCAGGTATAGGTCAAAGGCTCAACCTATACCCAATCTACTCAAAATCAGAAATGAAAAATTGATCTAGGTATCTCTTCTGATTGTCTTTCTAGATCTATAACTAGATTATGCACTCTGAATGTTGGGGTATATATGGAAGGTTTGACCTATACCCGTATTGTCAGAAGTGGAATAGAAAAGTGGATCTGGAGAGTTTTTCCAAATGGGTTCCCATATCTAGAGCTAAATCTACACTTCAAAACCTGCAAATATGGAAAGTGTGTGTGTGGGTGGATATATAGGAGTTTTCCTTAGTCAACCCCCCCATTTTGGTTGTTTCCACCTCCATGAATAGTTGTTATAAAATGTAGAAAGTGTGTAGTGCTCATGTATCTAGATTATATGTCTAGAATGCAAAGGAGCTAGTATATACAAATGCCAAGATCTAACCTTGAAGAGTGAAATCCTAGCATGCATATGCAAACAATATATATTTGAATGCATGTAAATGTGGTTATGTAAATATGAAGTAGCAAAGCATAGATTGGAAAATAAAAAGGAAATCATACCAAGCCCCCAAGGGAAAAACTACACCTAGACATCTTCACAATTCATTTGAAACTCCATGATGTATAAAATGATGTCTTTTATGCTTGATTGAGATTCTAGATGCTTGATTTAAAAGGCTTGAATGAGATCTTCAATAATCAACCCTTGCTTCAATGAATGTCATCAAGTTTGAGATTCCACCTTGTAATTACTTGTTATGATCAAATTGGGATGTCCAACTTGCAGTTGATTTCATTTTATCAAAATGAAGCAAATAGGTTGCTTATATAGTGATTTTAGGATCCAATTTGCAAAGGTCAAACTCACTAGGAAAAATAAATGAAAACACCTTGCATCAGGCCCAGAACCCATTAAATTTAAACCCCCAATGTATAGGTCAAAATTTGTTCAACCTATACAAAGTATAGGTTGAACCAGGTTCGACCTATACCTAGAAGGTGTTAATTTAAAGGTTAAGGTGCAAGATATGAGAGATGTTAAGTGGTTCGGGGATAAACAGAAAGACAAGCGGGAAAAATGAGCATAAATACATTCAAATCTTGGAATTACCCAAGATAAGGCCGAAGAGGGAAATAAATTTTGTGATTGGAGGAAAAATAATGGAGTATGCATAGAGATTAGATCCTACCTTGATTTTTTCACAAGCTAAAGAGGGAAAGTGATAAAATTTGAATTAGATGTTTATTAAATATAGTTATAATGTAAATACATTAAGGAGGGTGATAAAAAAGTATTAAATTATAGATCACACAAGTTCTTACTATTGAAGATGATACAGGAACAATCAAGGGAATAATAAGCATAACAATAATGACCAGAACTAAAATTCCAAGCAATTGGTTGTTGTTCCCCAACCTATGGAACCATTATAGTCAGTTGAACCTAATTCAAATAGAGATTTGGTGGCTACCCAGAAAAACTTTGCAGAGGATATGAATGTGTGGTGTTTCCCATGCAATGACGCTCAATGGAATTGAGATTGCCTTAGGGGAAATCAGTAGTAGAAGATAGAAGAACTGAGGAGCCAAGGAGTGACTCATGATGCTGGTAATTACTATTACTCCCCAGGGATGGAGAATTCCATTTCACAATCCTGATGCAGGGGATGTCCCTAGAGAAGGAGTTAGAGATGGCTCTTGATTATGCTCTCTTCTTGCAGATGATAGAGGATGAAGACATAGTGTTTTCAAATCAAGAATCTACTTTGAGAATGCTCGAGGTCTAGTCATATTACAATACCCATTGAAAATGGAGATGTCCTCAAAATGTTCCCACACCAATCTTACCTGACAGAGATATGCTAATGTCGTGTCTAAGGTTTGAGACAAACAAGCCTATTGTTTAGGAAGTTCATCCCCCACCGGCTCAATGACAAGCAATTTTTTTTCCTTTGAAGCCAAAATATCTAAAGATACCATTGGAAGAAAAGGTGGATATTTTGGGCCAGCTTAAAAAAAATCCTGTGAATCTACCTATCTGGGATATGTTAACGATTCTCGAACACAAAGTGATGTTGAAGGAAGCTCTTAACAACCGAGAAAAGATAGCAAGAGTCAAGGTTATTATGGAGATCGAGAGATCAAAACTAAAGAAACCTATTAGAGAAACATAGGTCCCTCAATATATAGCATTCAATGGTACTAATCAACTATGACAACCTAGTGACTGAGAAAGAAAAAGGTAAGTCTAAGCCCATGCATTTCTTTCTAATTGTAACCTTAATAGTACAACTGTCATACCTAAGAATATTGTAGAATATTTGCACATTAATTATGAGCCTTCTGATAGGGGATTCATGCAGTTAGATGGGAAGAGATTCCAATCCTTAGGACTAAACAAAGAGCTTCCCTTCACACTCTTTTCATTCCCAAATATCATAGTTCACCAAGAAGTCATAATCATTGACATTCCCCTATTTTTGTGTCTGCCTATCAAGAGATTTTACTCCAAAGATAGGAGGTTATATGTCACTTGACTGGTCCTACTTGATATTAAGAACCAATCATGAATCTAAATGAAAAATATTGTCAGAACCCGTGCATGAGACTCATGTATCCAATGAACCTGTACTAAAATTTGTATCTACCCACACCTCTATTTCTAAAGAAGAAATGTACTGCATAGAAATGTTAGAGGATGAAAATCTTAGTGGAGACAAAACTAAAGAAGAAGAAGTCCCACTGAGTAACTTCTTTGAAGATGATCCTTTTGGAAATTTTCATGCAATTGTATTGGGTACCTATGTAATGTTTGATGAGGACCATTTTATGCCAAGGGTCACAAATGAAAAATAAACAAATATCAAACTTTGAGCCTCAAAGATTTGGACAATTTCTTTTGATGGAGCAAGGTCTTAGATGAGTTCTAGCACTAATATCCACCTGATTTCCCCTTCAAGAGAGGAAGTAAAGAAATCCTTTCACTTTCAATTCAGCTCAACAAATAATAAGTAAAAATATGAAGGGCTGGTTAGAGGTCTACACCTTGCTGAAAAGATGGAAATCAAGCAACTAAAAGTGTTTGGAGATTCTGAATTAACAGTAAGACAAATCTACAATACCTCCATAGCCAAGAATCCTTAGATGAGGTCCTATCAAAACAGAGTATGGGACTTGATCAATTTTTTTTACTCTTTTGATATTAGAGTCATTATGAGGAAGTAGAACACAAAATTTGATCAGTTAGCCACAATCAGTTCACATTTCAAACCTGTTACTGATTTACTTACAAATGAGCACTTAGTCTGTGTCATAGTAAGACCCTCTATAGAAGATAATGAAAATCATTGGCAATTGTTTGAGAATGATGATAAAATTTCTATGTTCACTCGACAAGGTGGGGAATTTAACGATCAACTACAACCAAAAATAGAAGAGTTCTATGAAGATTGGGTCATTTAGTCGAGGGGGAATACATTTCCTTAGGAATTGATAACCCTTGAATGTATCTTTGGCTATGATGATGTTAGAAGAGACAAGTTTAAGTTTGTTGTAGATAAAAAGGATTATGAAGAGATGGAGGTTGGAGATGGTAGGAAGCTGAAATTCAGGAAAGAGGTACCTGAAGCAGAAAAAGAATGACTCAAATTAATGTGCCAAAAGTACAAAGGAGTCATAAAAAGGATATATGATGACCTAAAGGGTTATAAAAGGGATATCATAGATCATACCATTTAGTTAGTTCAAGGAGTAAAACCCATAAGATAGAAACATAGGATAGTCAACCCCAAGATAGAAGCTCTCATCGTACAATAATTACATAAAATGATTAACTCTAAAATCATTTACCCAATGAAGAATAACACATGGGTTTCAAACCTAGTGCCAGTGCGGAATAAAAATGGTGACATTTTCCTTTTCATGGATTTTTGAGATCTGAACAAGGAATCCCTGAAAGATCACCACCCTCTCCTATCAATGGAGTAGATTTTGCAAACTATTGTAGGTTAGAATATGTTCTCATTGGTGGATGGTTTTTCAAGGTGAAATCAAGTCTGGGTAGCAGAAGATGACCAAAACAAGACAACATTCAATGCTAAGTGGGGAAAGTTTTCTTATGTAAAGATACCATTTGGTCTATCTAATGTAAGAGCCACTTTCCAGAAAGCCATGGAGACATATTTTGAAGAGATGATAGATATTATCATTCTAATATACTTGGATGATTTGATAGTATTATCAAAGAAAAAGGAAGATCATTTAGACCACCTTAAACAAGTGTTTCAAAAATGCCAAGAATTTAGGAGTTATTTAAACCCAAAGAAGTGTCTGTTTGGAGTGCCACAAGGGAAGCTCTTGGGACACATAGTGTCAAAAGAGGGGATTTTTATAGATCTTGAAAGAGTAAAAGATATCCTATAACTCCCTCTCTTATAAAATAAAAAAGGAATTCAATATTTCCTTGGGAAAATAAACTTTATCAGCCGATTTATTTTCGAATTTGTGGGATTGGTGCGTCCTATCACTTTGATGTTGTGGAAGGAGAAAAGATTCTAATGGACCCTTGAAGGAAAGTTGCTTTTGAAAAATCAAAGAACCAATAGCTATTGAACCAATGCTATCAAATCCATACTTTTTAAAGGATTTCATAATGTATGTTTACGGAAGAAAATACAACCTGGTTTTTGTACTGACTCAAAAGGGAAGAAGTTAAAAGGAGGAACACCCTATCACATTTTACTCTAGAAAATTGAAGGATTGTGAATTAAAATATAACTTTATGAAAAAGAAAGCCTCCTCTCTAGTAAAAGGCTTAATAAATTTTGGCATTTGATCACAAGTAACAAGTCTGTTATGTACATAGCCCACCCTAGCGTACAAGAGTACATCATGGAAAGAGATATCACTCAAAAGAGAGCCAAAAGGATCACTAATATCATGAGGTAAAACATATAAATCTGACCAACTAAGGTAATCTGAGGAAGAGGTATCTGCGAATATACCTTAAATAAATTTGAAGGAGCAGAAGAGATAGAGGAGTTGATCCAGTTGAATCATCTCGGAGAAGTGAATGAATAGGTAGGTGAACAAATAAATTTTATGTAGAGAGGTTGATAACCTACTCAAATATCCTTTAATAAAATAAGACACTACAGATTGCAAAGCGTCATATACTTCCTAGTTGAAGGTGTATTGAATTTTAATGGGATCCTACTAAGATTTCCCAATGAAGTACAGAGCTGAAAGATATTAGAGGAGATGCATAATTGTCCCTCTAGTGATCATTATTATGAAAATAGGACTACTCTAAAGATAATGCGACTGGCTATTATTGGCCAACCATGCTCACTGACTATTTTGAGATGGTAAAAAAGTGCAAGAAGTGACAGTTCTTTGTAGGAAGAAGTAATAATTCTTTCAAGCTACTAAGGCCCATTATGGTTGATGAACCCTTTGCACAATAGGGTTTAGAATTCATCGGGATGATTAATCTCCCTCAAGTGATATACATAGATGGATTCCCATATAAAATGATTAATCCACCTGATGAACAAAAGAAGAACCACTGAAGAATTCCACAAAGAACAAAATTGTCAACTTTCTTGAATAATTGGTGCCTAGGTTTGGACCCCCAAAAACAATAATCTCAGAATTTGCGAAAGCGTTTGTTGAAAGAAAGATGTCTAATTTTTCATTAAGAAATGGTATTGTACCATCTTAAAAGTTATCATCCATTAAATTGGAAGCTCAAAGACCCTTTAAGGCCCCATTTTAGTGATCTCCTAGAACATGGATGCATTTATGCTTGATTTGTCACTCAATCCTCAGTTTTGTCCATTTTTTATGCGGGAGCATCCTGGGTGTAAGGGCAATCTTGCATCACCCAAAAAATTTTCTTTTTTTCTTTTCAATAAGGGCTACCTTATGCAGAGCTGCTATTTATGGAAACTTGCTATTTTTAGTAAGTTGGTCATACGATCTCGGAATGTTCTTATTTTGCATGTGGAGGTTCATCTAAGTCATATCAGCCTGCCAGTAAAGTTTCATGGCTAGATCGAGTCTGGTTTTGAAGATATTAAAAATTTTCAGTATTGAAAACTGGGTACAGAAACTTCGGGCTCAGTTTTGAAGGCTTTAGAGGCCCCGGATGAGGTCGAAACTTGGGCTCGATGATGCTAGCATCATCGAGCCGTTGTAGAGCGCTTCATGGCGTTTTCGAAATGGGGTTATAATAGTCAATCAAGTCAACTGGTGATGACTTA
>MU227286.1:46519-77267 GCA_018584345.1 Thuja plicata
TAGATGGTACAAGTTTGGGAATAGTATGTACTACAGACCTCTCTCTCATTTCCTTTTCTGTATTGATAACATACTTCCATCTTGCATCAATCTTGTTGTGTATTTACTCTGGTAACTTGTCTGCAAGTTCAATAGGTGTCAATCTGTATCTTAGAAAAGTCACCACAATAGCTTCTTCAATCTTGTTTTTATCTTCTTCATTCATTTTCTCATATTTTTCTTGTGTGAAACCCCCAAATCCTCCTAATTTCTTTAGTCCTTCCAGAAAATCGTCAAGAATCTGTGGAACTCGTGAAAGGTATACAACTCGTATAGACTTTTTTGCCTCATCAAACTTTGTTTCACTTTCATTACCAAGTAATAGTTTTCTTCTTGTTCGTGCAAGTTGCTTCCTTCCTCTAGATCTTACATATGTCTTTTCTCACAGTTGTACTACCTCTGCAATGTTTTCTTTTCTCAGTTGTACTGAAGATCTGGTGTTCCTTCCAATACCTCTCTTACTTGGTGATGACAATTGTACATTTTTCTTATCAACCACTAGAATGGTTTGTTCATTCTAAGTGTCATTATCCAATGTATTTTCAACTCTAAGAGGGTTTGATAAAACATCAATCATCTTGCTTGCTTTCTTGATTGACATAGGTACCATTATACCTTGCTTGATTTTATCTTTTACTTCCTAATAGGTGGCACACCTCTTTTCATTACGATCAATTGGTTTAGCTAATAAAGGTTCTATCTATTTTGAACCAATATCTATATCCATATCATATCCCATTGGTTGAATCCATTCAACTCTTGGTTAAACAACCTTTATTATACAAACACCAGCATCTACCTCAAAACATATATTATCCTGATATTTAGAAATTGGTTGAGGTGGAACTCTGTATCTCTTATGAATTCTACCTTGGAATTTCAAAAATTAATCAGACATGATTTCATCAAAGTTGTCTCCTAGAGTCTGTATATATTCATTTATTTCATAGATGACTGGCCTATCAGTTTTCCATACTACATCTCCAATAGAGGGAAATGAATTCTGGTAGTAAAAGAAAATATATTCCAATAGGGAACCAAATTTCAAAGTGTTGGTCTTCACCTTTTTGATTGTATTCATGTTGTCATCTATTTGCTTCAGCAATACTTCACAAAGATATATTTGAAGTCCTTTATTCACTATATTAAATGCCAGGTCTACTGCTCCACATGGTACATTGTCCACTTGGTATGATTGAAACACTCGGTAAGATATGATATTGCATGAATACCTTAGCTCAGGATCCTCAATAGTAGATATCCTTATTCCTCTTCCATCCCATTATTCCTTGGTTAGCTCGGTGATCTTACCCTTGTCAATTTTCTTTATTGCCTTGGGTCTGTCTCCAATACAAAATCCAGTAATGATATGCAAGACATTCTTCACTATCTTAATCAGTTCATCCAACCCCATAAAATTGTCATGTACTCAACTAAGTACCATCCTTACCCATTCGGGCTTGAATACCCTCAGTAAATGTATTGCATGAATTAATCCTTTGTTTCCAGATGTGTGTGCTCATCCTTTACTCTTCCATTCACGCACAACTTATTAAATGAAGCATCAATATCTGCTTCACACAAATCTCTGATCTTTCAATGAATAATTGTGCGAACATATTCAATCTAAAGTACTCGCAGAAGGATTGAAGATAATGCTCCTGTCATGTCTATCTCATCAGCTATAGCTGGGGGCAACTTGTATTTAGGGTTCACTGCTTCAACATTCTTCACTAGTACTAGTCTCTTCATCCTCGGTGCCATGATTACCTCAAAATGTAATGATTGAACAAACTAGGGCGCACTTTATAAAATACGGCTTCACAAACTCAATTCGGCATAACTAATTATCACAGAAATATATTACAATGCTTTTCCAAAGATTCATAAATGCCTTGAAATCACTTTTATTTCTGGACAGACTGATCGCTCTGCAGTTTTCTCAAATGCTCTTCAAAGATGTTAGGTTCAAATGAATAACAAACTCACCTATTTATAGCTTTTCCTCAATAAGGGTTTCCAACCGCTTTAATTATTTTCATTAAATGAACTTGCCGAGTCCCTTTTACCTTTATACCAACAACATAGTTACTTTTCTTAACCGAATAAACAAAATAACCATACATTAGAATGTTCAACAAAAATGTCACAACTTATCCAAATGCATCTTGATATGCTGATATGGATCTTAACTCTAATTCTTAGGAACTAAAGTAAGATTTATAATAAGCATGAAGTTCCTACATACCTCACCATTTAGGTGGAGCTCAATGCACCAGACTCGGTAGAGATGGTTTTTTCTATGGTTTTGAATTATGTTCCATCTTCTTGAGTCTTTCTCCTCGCAGTTTTATTTATTCTTTCGCTGATTTCTTCAATAGTAGATGGCACACTCTTTGTAGATTCATCTTCGGTTAGCGAATCTCCTCGGTATTTGCTATTTATTTCTAGGTGTCCTACACTATGACAATGGAAATATGTCATGCCAGGGATTCTCCATGATATTCTCTTATTCCTTTCATGCATCAATATGCAGTTTGTAGCAATGTATCTGTACCTTCCAAAAGATAAACATTAAATCCTTGTATTATAATCCCATGGTATTAATGTGCCTGCTTAGTTAGTATTTGCATTGTCTCAGTTAGGCATCCACTTATCATTTATTTAATTTGTTCTCTTATGGAAGTCTTAGATTCATCAGCCACACTTCCTTCAGATGTTGTCTCAAGTGTATCAACTTATTCTTGTGTAACCTTTAGTTCATCATATAGTTTCCTTTGTATCCTCAGAGACTTGTCAAGTCTTTTTCTTAGATCCATGATTAACTCTCACGCACTCTAACTCAAATTCAAGACCATCAAACCTTTTTGACTGCCTATATATTTCCATGACTAAGATCTTTAACTCTTAGGAGGTCAAACCTTTAACTCAAAAGAACTAGCTTCTGATACCAATTGTTGGAATAACTATGAAAAGTTGGGACTGAGAGGGGAGGGGTGAATCAGTACCACTAAAAAATTTCTAACCACATTCACTGATTAAACCATATACTATTGTTTACTGATTGCCGAGTTCATAACTTTGAAATGAAGGTAATATAATACTTATAAAACCATAACATCAAAAAATTAAAAAATAGAACACATAACACCATGATTTTGGTAACGCTGAAATCCTTGGGTAGAGGAAAAAACTACGGTGGGGATGACACCCACAACCTTCACTAACTATAGTATAAAGGGTGCTCGGTTATAGCTACAAAGTTTAGCTATTTCTGATAGCTTACCCAGTTAAGAGTATATATAAGACTTGTTAGGTCTACCTGATTAAAGAATTTTTTCAAACTCTACACTTAGAGATGTACCCTGTTAAAGGATTTACAAATATAAGATCAGTTAAGATCTACCCAGTTTTGAGATTTAAAGCTCTGAATACAATATATCAAATAACTTAACAACGTCTATAATAATGCATCAAATATAAATGTTGATCAGACACTATGTGCTCTGATTTGTGTTACCTCAATCTCAAACTGTAATACTATTCTATTATCCTCTACTATAACTGAATTTCTTCTCGGTGCTCTTTTCTCTGCTCTTTCTTGGCTAAAAATCTTAGATGTAGGAAGGTCTGGCTGGAAGGAGACTCAAATATTATAATAAGATGTATTAGAGTAATTAATAAATCCTCTTGGTTGATACATCATATAATTGAAGAGCTTAAAAGAACTATCCAAACTTTTGATAAATGTCATGTGTCTCATGTTTATCGTGAAGCCAATAAGGTGGCTGATGGTATAGCTAATTATGTCGTTAAGAGTAATGATATCACAACTTGGATAGGTGAGAAGGACATGAATGCGATCATATGTCATCTCATCAGATATGACAAGATTAACAATAAAGACAGTGTGATTCTCATTAATTATGGAAAAGACGTCTAGCCTCCTTGAAAACTATAAAAAATTTAGAAAATTATTTGGAGCAACGAGAATAAATTAAGAAGTGTTATTTTAAACACGTATTGTGGGGGATAAGTTGCATTATCTTCTCTATTTTTAATCAAAAGAATCACATTCATGGGAAATTTACTGTACCTTTCAAAATGGGTGGTGATTTGAAAAGAGAGGAACCCATTACTTGTGCATGGAAAAATGAGGCTAAGGTTTGACGTAAACTTAAGTTTGGTGTTGTTATACCATATTTGGAGAAGCTACATGGATATTCCTGAATGGTGGAATAATGGTATTGTCTCTCTCTGTGGGAAGAAGATTGATTTCTCTATTGAGTTGATATCAAATATCACTGGTCTTCCTCTATCGGGAGTGAATTTTTTTAAAGAAAGAAATTTTTCTAACAAGGTTTTATCAGAGCAGTCATATTAAACCTATATCAGCCAAAATTATTAGGATGATTATGGAATATTTTACTGTAGAAGGTAGATTTATGAGGGTGCAAAACTTTCACTTTGTCTTGCTTAATCATTTTAGGCACAAAATTAGGGGTTCATTCCATTTATTTCATTTGTATTCCTTAAATAATAGTATAAAAGAAAACTTGAAGAGCGAGAGAAAGCTAGTTATGCTCGAGGGCTTCATATACCTGATATACAAGTACTCTAGAGATAAAATCCTAGATGACTGTCAGAAGTATATTGAGATAAAAGGGGACAAAGGGAAGCATAAAATTAGTTACTCCAATGATGGGAGTTCAAGGAAAAGCACACATTCCTCTATTAAGAAGCCCAAATTGGAACCTAGTACTCCAGTAATCACATTCAATGAGGACAAGGACATGGACATGGAAAAGACTGAAGAAGACACTAATATGGACAATGTGGCTTTTCTAGAGAAGAAGGCTGCTGAGGTAGAGGTTACTCCTAGTAAAGAAGAGTCTATAGAGTAAAACAATGCCTCTAGGCCTGAGAAAAAAAAGGTTATTAAGGATTTTGAAGAAGGGATGGAGACAAAATATTCTACAAAATTGGAAGAGAGCCATATCCTTAACTTAATCTAGTCTTGGAGGCACACAGAGAAAAGGAATAATGTGGAGAAAGAGGAGGTTAATTTAGAGGAAAGAAAACATGTAAAGATTCAAGATGAGGGTAATATGAGAACCCACTTGGAGCATATGAATCTTTAAGAAAATTCTACCTTGGTGAACTATAAAGAATCTTACACCAGAGAGGTCCATTCTAAGCCAGGGAGTGAGGCTGAGGGCCCAAAAGATAATTAGTAGTACCAAGAGGAGGAAGTGCCGAAAAAAGAGTCTTCTTCGTGTAATTTTGATGAATTTACTAATAAAAGGGATCGTAATGTGACGTCCTCTATACTACAAAAGATAAGGCTGTCCATTCTTTCAGAATGGATAAATGGTCTTTTCATGAAATTAAGGAGCTCCACCTTAATGAAAGGGATCTTGCTGAAAAATTTGATAATCTTCGCTCGAGTATGGAGAATAAGAAAGAGAAGAATACAGTGGAGGAAGATTGTGTTGGTGACAAGAATATGGAGAGTCAACAATAGGACAAAATGGTGGCGGTGTCTACTTTGAATGACAAGATTCAGAATTTGCAAGCCAAAGTTGACAGAAATGACGAAATCCTTAAGAGAATCCTTCATATTAGCCATGAGGGAATGAAAGCCTCCACAAAGAACCTTAAAGCTCTCTTATCTATGTTAAAAGGTCTTCACTAAGAAAAATCCATTATAAATGTTGATCTGGAGGATATTGAAACTGTTGGTCAAGTCTCTAGACTGGGGAAGCGTACGAGAGCCAGTATGAAGAAAAAAGTCCCTAATGTTCCCAATGACCTGATGAATTTGAAGAAGTCTATCAAGAGGATGTCTGAGCTGGAAGATTATACACCTCTCTTCCTAAATTAGTTGGATTAACCTCATGGTTGTGTTTTTTTTTGGTGGCTTCTGTGTACTAGTTTATTGGTGTTTGTTGTTCGATCCTGCTGATAGTTTAACATTTTTTTTTTGTCTTGACTGAGCTGCTTTGTTTCTGCTGTCGTTTCTTCACAGTTTGTTTCTGCATTTTTTTTTATTTTTCAATAGTATTTTTTTCTTTGATAACAAAAGTGGTAACTATAGAACTTTATTAATGAAATTAAGAAAATACATTATTTGAGAAAAGAGAGATACAAATCTCACTAATTGAAAATCCAAATAAACATGATGCCCTCACCCATCATTTTAAGTTTGCTGTCTAAAAATACATAAAATAATACTTAATCTCCAAGTTTGATAAAAGCATATAATGCCTTCAACAAATAGAAAAAGAACAAAAAAATAAAGCATTAGAATTCAACCTTATCCACTTCTTATCTAAAATCAATAAAATGGCTTTTGAGATCTCATGGTTGTGTATTTGGAAAACCTCATGGCTGTGTATTTGGAAAACCACTCCAAGCTTGTGTTCATCACAAGGAAATAAAATCCTCTATTTCTAATGAGATTGAGATAATTATGCACTGTCACTACTATATGCTTACATTTTTTAGATGTGTTCTTGAGAAAAAATTCCTCTTTTGTCTTCAAGTTCACTACTCTTTCTAAATTTTTCCTTGTTTAATTAATTAGCTAATAGGCTATATAGTTTCAGTTGAACTTTGTTTCATGCTTCAAAACCTCTTCTAGTAAACTTCCACACCTCATCAAACCTTTTTCTTGGCCATTTTTTTTTTCCAAAAATAGGTTAATGGAAGTCAATAAATATTTCTGCGTTAAAAGTCAAATATGTCAGTGATAAAAATCAAATCTTTGCGAAATCAATCTCCTGGATGCTTAGTGCAATAATTTAACTCTAAATGTAAGTAGAATGATTGGCTTCAAAGATATTTCTCATAGATATATCATAACAGGGAATTTGGGTTTTCTTATTTTTTTTTGGTGAATTTTTTTGGTAAGTTTCCCGCAAATGTCCTTATGCAACCATTGGTATAGTCAAGCCTGAGAAATTAATTAGATTTTTGGCATTACCAGATCATAGAAATTAATTTTTGTATGCGCAATGAGGTGCGATGGGGTGTATGCAACCAATTGAAAAGTGAATTGTTCATATTTTTTAATTTGTTTTTGAGCTTTCTCTAAAGTCATCAAAATGAAAAATTGCTATTAAACAAGGAATTGCACACCTGAGAAACTAGAGGTCCAAATTCCCTGAAAATTAAAGAGCCCTCTATTTCTCCACTGTCCCATTCAAATTATTAAAAATCAAAACAACAGATGGTAAATAGGTAAACCTCGTACAATCTAGTCTATTTATAAGGAAAATGTGAGAAATTTAAGCACAGTGTAGAGGTTTTATGAGATGTGTATGGAGATTATATCTTCTCAGGAACTTGTGCCTCATCCCTCACAAATTGAGGGATTGAAGGCAATTTTTTGAATGCTATTTATCATTCCTACTCCTATTTCATTGTTTTTTAAATTTTCATTTTCTTAAGCTTTGTTTACTTCATTTATTTCATGTTTGAGTCATTGAAATAACATAAATATAGGGAGGGCTTTTCTAAATTGTATATTTTTAGAGCTTTCATAACATTTTTTTTCAATGGAAACAACTGGAAAAATCTAGAATGAATAGATATTGAAAAAGAATTATTAGTTGATAGGTTGCATATATTATGAGGTTTCATCTAAAACCTGTCTCACTAGAGAAATCATGAGTAACATGTGAGTTTATTTTACAGCTTCTTGAAAATGCCTACTTGAAACATCTTTACAATACGTTAATCATTCATCTCATTTCAACTAAAATAGATATAAACTGGTAAGAATTTTTTTTGCATGAAAGACTACAAATTTCTTGTCTTTACCACAAGAATCAAGCATATCTAAAGCCTTATTATTTTTAAAATAATTTTTAACTTTTATAATATATAGATTTAAGCAGCAACTATAATGAGACTGGTTTTGGTTTGTCTTATTTTAAATAAATTTCTACTCTCTTAGGGTTTCATAATTTTCTTCTTCCAGTACTACACTTTCTGGTTTCTCATTTTAAATTTATGCATTGGTAGGGTTTGATACTTTTTTCTTGCAAATTCTCCCATTTTTGGTTTGTTTCATTTTAAATTAATTTATGTTTCGATAGGGTGTCTTAAATTTTCTTCAACGAACAATGCTCCTTTTACTCATCAACATCATTGAAAACACGACATAATTTGTATAGAATCAATATGCAACAAATTCATTTCAATACAAGTGCTTGAGATAAATCACATGTAATTATTTCCCTGCTAGGTTTGAACAACGATTTGAATTTTAAGAATGAGTTTAGTTTAGAGATTCTACAGAGATAATGAAACTTTTGTAGAACTAGAAGCTCCACATATCTCAAAAACAAACTGCTAATAAAATGTTACTCATTTTGTTGATCTCTCCTTATTGAATTCATTTGGTTGTTTTTCTACTGAGAATCTTATAGGGCTATTACAACTCTGATTATGCTGATGTCAAGGAGCTCTGCGAAAAATAATTTTATGCCTGAAAACCCCAATTTCTTATATTTATTGGTTTTTTTAAAAAAAAATTCAACTCATAGGGATAAGTTTGGCTCTAGTGCATAGTTTTTTTTACTTCTATACTTTTTAAATAATATTCGTAACTATTTTTTTCTTCTTTTCTCTTCTCTTTTGTGTAGGTAATGCATCATCAAGACATCTCCATATTTACATTCACTTTCTATGGGGCCTTATTATTTTCTTGTGCATTATCTTTTGAGCACTATTTTCTTCTACATTATCACATTATTAGAACTTTGTTGTTTACCATTATTATATTAATACCATTAGATTTGCATAGACAAATATTTTCAATAGATCGTACATTAGTTTTTACATGAAGCTTGGCTCATATTTCTTGATATATTATACTTATAATCACATTCAGTTTGTGGGACTGAACACTATTTTATGCTATTATATTTATTAAATATAATGTATTGGCACAATCATAGTAAATTTGAATAGGCTTTTTGGAAAAAAAAAGTGTATTAGTTTTATATTGATGTTTGGATCAAGTTCTATGATCAACTATAATTATTATTGCATTCAAGTTATACACACTATTTTCAGCTCTTTTTATCATCTCCTATTTCTTTTTCATTTCTTTGGTGTGACACATATTTCTCATCCTCATGTCTATTATTTATATTGCTTTTTAATTTCTTTGGTGTGACTATGTTTCTCATTCCCATTTCTATTCTCTAGATGAATATACTACCTACAATCTATGTTCCCTATCTATGCAACCACATGTATCGCGTGTAATCCTATGATCTAATAGAGGGAATTTATATGAAATTTATTACATTTTTTGTGTGGAAACCTTAGGATGCTTTTCCAATTAGGTGGTCCCATTGTTTCTACAGTTACTCTGAGTTGCACGTACTAACAAGTTTTTTTTGAAAAGATATGGTAAGCCAATGCTTTGGAAATTGTAATGATATACATCCCTGTTTGATGAAAGTATTCAATATTGAAATGCACCCAGACAGTTTTATTATAGATAAATATGAAATAGACATGATTTTTTTTATACCGAACCAATAGATAAATTTTCCTGGGTAGGCTTTGCATAGTTGAAATTCCTAATCTAATCCTTAGTTTGGAGATTTTTGAATTGAACATAAATTTTTATGCTTGATTGAGAAGAGACCAATTTGTTCTCCTTTCCAAAAAACTATGTTATCCCTGCTCTAGGTGGGATGTGACTACCATCTAAGTTAACTTGACTTTATCCCATTCATCTTTCCAATTATTATGTGGGAATTCAAATATCTATTTTCTTTGTGCTTTCCTTTATCTGATCAACAATGGCTCCATCTTGTTCCTTTTCTACTTCATGATACTCGATATCATCTATGTGAAATATGTCTTTCTTTTTTGCAGTTGTTTCCTTCTCCACAAATTGAATATCTCCATTCATTATCCTTATGGCTCTTCCCTTGACTAGAAATTTTTTCAAATGCTTCTTTAATGCTTCATGAATTTTAGATGGTAGAAGGTTGCGAATAGTATCTACTATAGACCTCTCTCTCATTTCCTTTTCTGTATTGATAACATACTTCCATCTTGAATCAATCTTGTTGTGTATTTACCCTAGTAACTTGTCTGCAAGTTCAATAGTTGTCAATCTGTATCTTAGAAAAGTCACCACAATAGCTTCTTCAATCTTGTTTTAATCTTCTTCATTCATTTTCTCATATTTTTCTTGCCTGAAACCTCCAAATCCTCCTGATTTCTTTAGTCCTTCCAGAAAATCATCAAGACTCTGTGGAACTTGTGAAAGGTATACAACTGGTATAGACTTGTTTGCCTCATCAGACTTTGTTTCACTTTCATTACCAAGTAATAGTTGTCTTCTTGTTCGTGCAAGTTGCTTCCTTCCTCTAGATCTTACATATGTCTTTCCTCTCGGTTGTACTACCTCTATAACATTTTCTTTTCTCAGTTGTACTAAAGATCTGGTGTTCCTTCCAATACCTCTCTTACTTGGTGATGACAATTGTACATTTTTCTTGTCAACCACTACAATGGCTTGTTCATTCTTAGTGTCCTTATCCAATGTATTTTCAACTCTAAGAGGTTTTGATAAAACATCAATCATCTTTCTTTCTTTCTTGATTGACATAGGTACCATTATACCTTGCTTGATTTTATCTTTTATTTCATCATAGGTGGCATACCTCTTTTCATTAGGATCAATTGGTTTAGCTAATAAAGGTTCTATCTATTTTGAACCAATATCTATATCCATATCATATCCCATTGGTTGAATCCATTCAACTCTCGGTTAGACAACCTTTATTATACAAACACCAGCATCTACCTCGAAACATATATTATCCTAATATTTAGAAATTGGTTGAGGTGGAACTCTATATCTCTTATGAATTCTACCTTGGAATTTCAAAAATTAATCAAACATGATTTCATCAAAGTTGTCTCCTAGACTTTGTATATACTCATTTATTTGATAGATGACTAGCCTATTAGTTTTCCATAATACATCTCCAATAGAGGGAAACAAATTCTGGTAGTAAAAGAAAATACATACCAATAGGGAACCAAATTTCAAAATTTTGGTCTTCACCTTTTTTATTGTATTCATGTTGTCATCTATTTGCTTCAGCAATACTTCACAAAGATATATCTGAATTCCTTTATTCACTATATTAAATGCCAGGTCTACTGCTCCACATGGTACACTCTCCACTTGGGATGATTGAAACACTTGATAAGATATGATATTGCATGCATACCTTAGCTCAGGATCCTCAACAGTAGATATCCTTATTCCTCTTCCATCCCATTATTCCATGGTTAGCTTGGTGATCTTACTCTTGTCAATTTTCTTTATTGCCTTGGGTCTGTCTCCAATACAGAATCCAGTAATGATATGCAAGACATCCTTCACTATATTAATCGGTTCATCCAACCACATAAAATTGTCATGTACTCAACTAAGTACCATCGTTACCCATTCAGGCTTGAATACCCTCAGTAAATGTATTGCATGAATTAATCCCTTGTTTCTAGATGTGTGTGCTCATCCTTTACTCTTGCATTCATGCACAACTTATTAAATGAAGCATCAATCTCTGCTTCACACAAATCTCTGATCTTGCAATGAATAACTTTGTGAACATATTCAATCTAAAATACCCGCAAAAGGATTGAAGATAATTCTCCTGTCATGTCTATCTCATCGGCTATAGCTGGGAGCAACTTGTATTTAGGGTTCACTGCTTCAACATTCTTCACCAGTACTAGTCTCTTCATCCTCGGTGCCATGATTACCTCAAAATGTAATGATTGCACAAACTAGGGTGCACTTTATAAAATACGGCCTCACAAACTCAATTCGGCATAACTAATTATCACAAAAATGTATTACAATGCTTTTAGAAATATTCAGAAATACCTTGAAATCACTTTGATTTCTTGATAGACTTATCGCTCTACAGTTTTCTCAAATGCTCTTCAAAGATGTTAGGTTGAAATGAATAAAAAACTCACCTATTTATAGCTTTTCCTTGATAAGGGTTTCCAACCGCTTTAATTATTTTAATTAAATGCACTTGCCGAGTCCATTTTACCTTTATACCAACAACATAGTTACTTTTCTTAACCGAATAAACAAAATAACCATACATTAGAATGTTCAACCAAAATGTCACAACTTATCCAAATGCATCTTGATATGCTGATATGGATCTTAACTCTAATTCTTAGGAACTAAAGTAAGATTTATAATAAGCATAAAGTTCCTACATACTTCACCATTTAGGTGGAGCTCAATGCACTAGACTCAGTAGAGATGGTTTTTTCTATGGTTTTGAATGATGTTCAATCTTCTTGAGTCTTTCTCCTCGCAGTTTTATTTATTATTTCACTGATTTCTTCAATAGTAGATGGTGCACTCTTTGTAGATTCATCTTCGGTTGGTGAATCTCCTCGGTATTTGCAATTTATTGCTAGGTGTCCTACACCATGACAATGGAAACATGTCATGCCAGGGCTTCTCCATGATCTTCTCTTATTCCTTTCATGCATCAATATGCAGTTTGTAGCTATGTATCTATACCTTCCACAAGATAAAGATGAAATCCTTGTATTATAATCCCATGGTATTGATGTGCTTTCTTATATAGTATTTGCATTGTCTCAGTTAGGCATCCACTTATCATTTATTTTATTTGTTCTCTTATGGCAGTCTTAGATTCATCAGCCAGGCTTCCTTCAGATATTGTCTCAAGTGTATCAACTTATTCTTGTGTAACCTTCAGTTCATCATATAGTTTCCTTCCTATCCTCAAAGACTTGTCAAGTCTCTTTCTTAGATCCAAGATTAACTCTCACGCACTCTAACTCAAATTCAAGACCGTCAATCCTTTTAGACTGCCTATAACTTTCCATGACTAAAATATTTAACTCTTAGGTGGTCAAACCTTTAAATCAAAAGTACTAGCTTCTGATACCAATTGTTGGAATAACTATGAAAAGTTGGGACTGAGAGGGGAGGGGTGAATCAGTACCACTAAAAACTTTCTAACCACATTCACTGATTAAACCATATACTATTGTTTACTGATTGGCGAGTTCATAACTTTGAAATGAAGGTAATATAATACTTATAAAACCATAACATCAAAACATTAAAAAATAGAACACATAACACCATGATTTTGGTAACGCTGAAATCCTTGGGTAAAGGAAAAAACTACGGTGGGGATGACACCAACAACCTTCACTAACTGCAGTATAAAGGTTGCTCAGTTAGATCTACAAAGTTTAGCTATTTCTAATAGCTTACCCAGTTAAGAGTATATATAAGACTTGTTAGGTATACCTGATTAAAGGAATTTTACAAAATCTACACTTAGAGATGTACACTGTTAAAGGATTTACAAATATAAGATTGGTTAAGATCTACCCAGTTGGGATTTAAAGCTCTCAATACAATAGTATCAAATAAATCAATAATGTTTGTTAAAATGCATCAAATATAAATGTTGATCAGACTCTTTGTGCTCTAATTTGTGTTACCTCAATCTCAAACTATAATACTATTCTGTTATGCTCTATTTTAACTTAATTTCTTCTCGGTGCTCTTTGGTCTGCTCTTTGTTCTTCAATATTTCCTTTAACTTTCTCAGCAAAAACAATAACAACTCTACATCCTCTTATCCTTCTTCTGTATATTTCTCTCTTACAAATTCATACAATATATAGATGAGTTTTGCCTCTTAATCTTATGCATTAGGTACAATGTGAATTTCTTTTGACCGCTAGATCTTCTTTCTAGCTCAGTGACCATGTCACTTTTACTTCGCTACTTGTTGTTTTTCATGGAAATGAAAAAATTTCTTTTTGTCGTTTGATCTATGCCTTTTATCTTCAATCTAAATTATTTAAATCCTTGATCATGTAACAAACCATTATAAACGATTATAGACACATAATTAATGCTCTGACAATCATTAAATGTGATATGATCACATTTTGAATTAACTGTCTAACTCGGTTGAGTAACTCCACAATACTTGGTTAAATGATATTCAATGCTTGGTGTATTGTAAACTTGGTGTATTACATGTGCTCGGTCTAGTGCATCACTTGATAACTTTAGGTGTTTGGTACTCAGTTAACTTTGTTACTTTACGGACTAGCACAATGTGCTTTACTAACAAGTCTTATACTTTACTATCTCCTTTTACCAATTGATTCTCCTTGACTCCGTGACTTTGACTAAACTAATGACAAAAAAATATCTTGTAGAGATAACACCCCTATCTTGTTTGCAATAATGGAAGAAAGTATGGGAAGATACATTAATAAAATGGTCCAGGAAAGGAAATTTCAGGGTCATCAACCCTCCTCGGCCAATACTATCTATTCCCATTAGTAGTTTTTTGATGATATGATTGTAATAGGATCTTTTTCTTTTAAAGAGGATAAAAATATCAATAAGTCCCCCTCTATTTACGTGAATGCTACAAGGCAACTCATCAATTGGAATTCAATTTCTATCTTTTTCATAAACACTCCTGATGATAGACAAAGAAAAATATTTTCTATATTGGGGTGCTCTATCACTTCTTTCCCTTCAGCTTACATGGATCTTCCTCTGGGAGATAAACCTCCTAACTCCTTTTGGAACTCTCTTATTGATAGATTTAATTTGAAGTTGGCTAGATGGAAAGGGGCTATCATTTGTAATGGAGGAAAAGTTTAACTTATCAAATCGACTCTTCAAAATTTGCCTATCTATGCACTGAGTCTTTTTAGAATCCCTTATAAGTTTTCTTATATGATAGAAAGAATCCAAAAGAGATTCCTCTTATTGGGAGTGGAAGAGAAGAAAATATTGTCTTTGATTTCCTTGGAAAATGTACGTAAACCTAAAAGGTATGGAAGTCTGGGTATTACACCTATATTATTGGTTAACAAAACTCTTCTAGATAAACAAATATGGTGCATATTTTGTGAAGAAAAGGACCAGAATCACATAATAAAAAGGAAGTACATCTATTCCACTCCTACGCTAGAGGATTTTCTATCTTCTAACTAGAGGATCATAGGATCTTACATATAGAACATGGAGGATCAAGGAAAAATATGGAAACTGGGGGATGATAGAAAGACAAAGTTGTAGGAAGACTAATGGATGATGGACAAACTAGTTTCTACTTTTCCAGCTATGATTCATATTTCTTATGACTATAAAGAGACAATGAGGATCATGGTAAGTGACTACTAGAGGAATTGCTCATGGATAAATCTTAAAGACCTGAACCCTGATCTAGAATCTATCAATCTAGACCTTAAGGTATGGTTTGTGAGGCATGACAACTAGGATCAATTGGTTTGGGAGTTCAGCTCTGACTGAAGGTACTCTGTTTCTTCTTCTCTCTAATTTCTATACATACGTGGTGAAATACCTCCTACCTAAGATTAATATGTTCTACTGACTTTTCTTACAAAATAATATTCTTATTACTGATAACCTTTACAAATAGGGTTTTTATCTTCCCAATAAATGTTATCTGTGTTTAAATGAACCTAAAACTTCTCATATTGTTCTCCATTGTTCCTATTCTCTAGAAGTGTGGGCTAATATCTTTCAAATGTGGAATGTGTGTTGGAGTCTTCCTCACACTAAGAAATATTTATTCCTTAAGTGGAGTTGCCCGGTGATGCATAAGGATGCAAGGAAGATGTGGGAGTTGGTGACCCCCCATCTGATATGGAATATATGGAAAGAACAAAATAAAAATATTTTTAGGGATCATTAGGCTCCTCATGGAAGCATTGGAGAGAAAATATCTAGAAATGGGAACAAAAATATTTGTTTACATCTTAGAGACTCTCCTCAGCTGACCTCTAATATTGAGGACCTTAAAAACATAAATAAATTGGAACATGGCTGGTCTAAAATGTGAAAATGAGAAGATAAGGGAAGGGCTAGTCTGGTCATCGGCCCCTCAGGGATAGATCAAAGCCAACTTTCATGGAGTGGCTAAAGGGAACCTAGGTTAGGATTGAAGTTGCGGTATTTTTAGGGATTCTTATGGAAGCTCTGGCTGGAAGGAGACAATAATAATATAATAAGATGTATTAGAGGAATTAATAAAGCCTCTTGGTCGACACAGCATATAATTTAATAGGCTAAAAGAACTATCCAAAGTTTTGATAAATGTCATGTGTCTCATGTTTATTGTGAAGCCAATAAGGTGGCTGATGGTATAGCTAACTATGTCGTTAAGAGTAATGATATCACAGCTTAGATAGGTGAGAAGGACATGAATGTGATCATATATCATCTCATCAGATATGACAAGATTAATAATAAATTAAGAAGTGTTATTTTAAACATGTATTGTGGGGGATAAGTTGCATTATCTTCTCTATTGTTAATCAAAAAAATCACATTCAGGGCAAATTTACTGTACCTTTCAAAATAGGTGGTGATTTGAAAATAGAGGAACCCATTACTTGTGCATGGAAAAATGAGGCTAAGGTTTGATGCAAACTTAAGTCTTGTGGTGTGACATTGTATTTGGGGAAGCTGCATGGATATTTATGAAGGGTGGAATGATGGTATTGTCTCTCTCTATGGGAAAAAGATTGATGTCTCTATTCAGTTGATATCAAATATCACTGGTCGTCCTCTATCGGTGGTGAATTCTTTTAAAGAAAGAAAATTTTCTAACAAGGTTGTCAAGATTATCCAAAAATATAACAAAGAAAAAAATATTCTTGTTAAAGGTAAGTCAATATTCTATGAGAGCAGTCAGATTAAACATATATCTACCAAAATTATTAGGATAATTATGGAATATTTTACTGTAGAAGGTAGATTTACGAGGGTGCACAACTTTCAATTTTTCTTGCTTAATCATTTTAGGCACAAAATTAGGGGTTCATTCCATTTATTTCATTTGTATTCCTTAAATAATAGTATAAAAGAAAACTAGAAGAGCGAGAGAAATCCAGTTATGCTTGAGGGCCTCATATACCTGATATAAAAGTACTATAGAGATAAAATCCCAGATGACTGTTAGAAGTATATTGAGATAAAAGGGGACAAAGGGAAGCGTAAAATTAGTGACTCCCATGATGGGAGTTCAAGGAAAAGAACACATTCCTCTGTCAAGAAGCCCAAATTGGAACCTAATACTTCGGTAATCACATTCGATGAGGAAAAGGACATGGAGATGGAAAAGGATGAAGAAGACACTAATATGGACAATGTGGCTTTTCTAGAGAAGAAGGCTGCCGAGGTAGAGGTTACTCCCAATAAAGAAGAGTCTATAGAGTGAAAAAATGCCTCTAGGCCCGAGAAAAAAAGGTTAGTAAGGAGAACCCACTTGGACACTCTATCAATATATGTAGTGTTTAATGCTTTTCTTCACAGTTTGTTTCTGCACATTTTTTATTTTTCAATAGTATTTTTTTCTTTGATAAAAAAAGTGGTAACTATTGAAATTTATTAATGAAATGAAGAAAATACATGATTTGAGAAAAGAGAGATGTAAAGCTTACTAACTGAAAATCCAAATAAACATGATTCCCTTACCCATCATTTTGAGTTTGATGTCCAAAAATACATAAAAAATACTTAATCTCCAAGTTTTATAAAAGCATATAATGCTTACAACCAATACAAAAAGAACAAACAAATAAAGCATTAGAATTAAACCTTGTCCACTTCTTTTCTAAAATCAATAAAATGGCTTTTGAGATCTCATGGTTGTGTATTTGGAAAACCACTTCAAGCTTATGTTCATCAAAAAGAAAGAAAATCCTCTATTTCTAATGAGATTGAGATAATTATGCACTGTCACTACTATATGCTTACATTTTTCAGAGGTGTGCTTGAGACAAAATTCCTCTTTTGTCTTAAATTTCCCTTCTCTTTCTAAATTTTTCCTTGTTTAATTAATTAGCTGATAGGCTATATAGTTTCAGTTGAACCTTATTTCACACCTCCAAACCTCTTCTAGTAAACTTTCCCACCTCGTCAAACCTTTTTCATGGCCAAATTTTTTTTCCAAAAAATAGGTTAATGGAAATCATTAAATATTTATGCGTTAAAAGTAAAATCTGTTGGTGATAAAAATCAAATCTTTACAAAATCAATCTCTTGGATGCTCAGTGCAATAACTTAACTCTAATTGTAAGTAGAATGATTGGCTTCAAAGATCTTTCTCATAGATATATCATAACATGGAATTTTGGTTTTCTTATTTTTCTTTTGGTGAATTTTTTTGGTAAGTTTCCCGCAAATGTCCTTATGGAACCATTGGTATAGTCAAGCCTGAGAAATTAATTGGATTTTTGGCATTACCAGATCATAGAAATTAATTGGTGTATGCGCAATGAGGCACCATTAGGCGTATGCAACCAATTGAAAAGTGAATTGTTTATATTTTTTAATTTGTTTTTGAGCTTTCTCTAAAGTCATTAGAATGAAAAACTGTTATTAAAGAAGGAATTGCATACCTAAGAAACTAGAGGTCCAAATTCCCTAAAAGTTAAAGATCCCTCTATTTCTCCACTGTCCCATTCAACTTATTAAAACTCAAAAAAATAGATGGTAAATAGTTAAACCTCATACAATCTAGTCTGGTTATAACAAGGAGCATAACCAACAAAAAAAAACACCGAACCAACACCCAAGACCAGCACAGAGCACCATGGACCAAGAAACCCAAAAAGCAGGAAAACCACCACCGAAAATAAGTAGCTACTTGTTGAGCTCCTTGAGATTCTCAAGGAAGGACACACATTTAGGATGCTGAGAAGAATTTGCATGACAAGAGAGAATATCCTCCTGAGTCACCAACTGCATGATGTCCTCCCTCTTCTTCTGCTTCATCTTTCTTTCCTCAAACTTAGTTTGGATGGATCTGATAGAGAGTTTGGTCTTTTCCATCATAGTCTTGTTGTAGTTAGACAAATCAACCAATTTTTTCTAAGATGGTCCACTGATCATCATTCATATTAGCTAGCACATTGATAATTTCTATTTTCTCTTCCTTTGAGGGGACCTGACTCTTCAAATCAATAATTTGGTCCTTAATAAGCTCCCAATGTTTTGACTTCTTCCCAAAATCACCAGCATCCTCCCAAAGGCTCGCATCCCCTTTCACCTTAGTCCAATCCTCAAAATTCCTCTTATTTTCTGCTACAAATTTGAGCTTATTGATTTTTCTTTTGGCTATCTCGAGGTGAACAATGAGCCATTTTCTCACAAATTTTGATCTATTTAGATAGATGCACAGTTCATCCACTTTTTTGGAAACAAACTCCAAGTCTTACGAACCCGCAAGGGAGGTGTATAACTTGGAGGGGAAGTGTTTCTACGGATAATAGGGTCTCTGAGATAGTAGAAATGGGATTTAGGCAAAGGAGGAAAAATAGTCAGAGAGGGGGAGTTTGCGGTGGAATGCTCATTGGTCCATAGAGAATCAGTGGACCAAGTCGAGGCCGACTATCCTAACAGGTCAACAATAACATCCTTGGAATGATCATCAACCTTGAGTTGGTTGAGACCTAGGGCCTTTCTCTTTTCTTTATGGACAAGTTTAATGCGGGTAGACCTAGGGGAGGGGCCAGAAGCAAAGCTTTGGATTGAGACCAAATGTGGCTGAAAGTGCGGTAATTTAAATCAATAGACATAACAAAACTAGGGCCAGATTGAGGCATAATGCTAAGTTGGAAATTGTAAAGTCTCATGATGAGGCCCTGCTGAAGAGGGACCCTCTCCTTGTCCTTAAACTTAGTTAAAGGTTAAGTTAAAGAAGAAAAAATCCAAAAGGGTAAAATTAATTTTATGCCTCTTCGAAAGTTGTTTAACATAGGAAATAAATGGGAGTTGAAGCATTTCTATCTACCTTCCAAGGTAATGAAATTAATAAGAATGGACACAGAAACCTTCCAATCACCTGAAATGTGCTCTCTGTTGAATATTTTTTGCAGCCTTGACACATTCTTACCAAGATCTAAGAAGTGCCAACATTCATCTTTGTAATTAGCCTTAGAATTGTGGGGCACCTCTTACCCTTCCATACTCAAACCAATTACAACAGTAATGGTTTCCGTCAAAATATCAAAGGAAACCCCATCAATGGTGACTTTCCCATCCTCCCAGGACTCAACAAACTAATAGGAAAGATCATGGTTGAAACCCTTCATTCCCTCGACATAGTTATCAACATGGCCATCTATGATAATATTCAAGATCTTCTCATCTTTCTTGTAATTCTCATAGGTGTCTTACTTGATCTGGTATAATTCTATGTCCATCTTTCTTACAAATAATCCAAAACTGAGTAGAGAACCAAAAAAATTGAGAAAGCCAAAACTCTACGAGATTCTCAAGCCCCAAGGAAAAAGGTTACACAATTTTTTTTTTGCTCGGATAACCACCACATATAGAGGAAAATCCTATACCCAAAACATCAGCTCTAAGAGTAGTACTTAACATTTCTTATCATCTTTAATTACATGATGTCCTCATTATTGCCTAGGTTGGCAATATCCTCATTACTACCCAGGTTGGCTATAATAGAAAATGTTGTAGTAGCCTTTGAAATTTGGATTGTAAAGTAGGCAAAAAATTATAGCTGTGCCAAAGATCATGGATTCTATTTCAGAAACTTTTCATCAATCAACCATTATATCTTTTCAATCCTTTAAGTCCCAAAAACTATTGCTTGTAGTGATATTATATTGGCTCTACCAGGGACTCTATTTTTCTAGGTATATATTTTATGTGATTCATTATTTCCCTGCTAGGTTTGAACAATGATTTGAATTTTAAGAATGAGTTTAGTTTAGAGATTATACAGAGATAATGAAACTTTTGTAGAGCTAGAAGCTGCACATCTCTCAAAAATAAACTGCTAATAAAATGTTACTCATTTTGTTGATCTCTCCTTATTGAATTCATTTGGTTGTTTGTCTACTGAGAAGCTTATAGGGCTATTACAACTTTGATTATGACGATGTCAAGGAGCTCTGTGAAAATAATTTTATTCCTAAAAACCCCAATTTCCTATATTTATTACTTTTTTTAAAAAAATTTCTACTCATAGGGATAAGTTTGGATCTAGTGCATAGCTGTTTTTTACTGCTATACTATTTAAATAATATTCATAACTATTTTTTTCTTCGTTTGTCTTCTCTTTTGTGTAGGTAATGCATCACAAAGATATCTCCATATTTACATTCACTTTCTATGGGGGCTTATTATTTTCTTGTGCATTATCTTTTGAGCACTATTTTCTTCTACATTATCACATTCTTATAACTTTGTTGTTTACCATTATTATATTAATACCATTAGATTTGCATAGACAAATATTTTCAACAAAATTGTACATTATTTTTTACATGAAGCTTGGCTCATATTTCTTGATATATTATATTTATAATCGCATTTAGTTTGTGTGACTGAACACTATTTTACACTATTATATTTATCATCTCCCTATTTCTTTTTTATTTCTTTGGCGTGACTCATATTTCTCATCCTCATGTCTATTATTTATATTGCTTTTTAATTTCTTTGGTGTGACTATGTTTCTCATCCCCATTTACATTCTCTAGATGAATATACTACCTACAATCTATGTTCCGTATCTATGGAACCACATGTATCATGTGTAATCCTATGATATGATAGAGGCAATTTATATGAAATTTATTACATCTTTTGTGTAGAAACCTTAGGATGCTTTTCCAATTAGGTGGTCCCATTATTTCTATAGTTACTTTGAGTTGCATGTACTGACAAGTTTTTGTTGAAAAGATATGGTAAACCAATGCTTTGGAAATTGTAATGCCATACATCCCTGTTTGATGAAAGTATTCAATATTGAAATGCACGAAATTCCTAAACAAGTGGGGTAACTTAAAATTCAATACAAAACTATCCCCCAAATATTTTCTTACTATATTAGTGCCCTTGATTTCAAAAAGAGGAGAGGGGATAATATATGGATAGTCCTTACAATTTTTTTTCTAATATTCTAACTCATATGATTGTTGATTAGGATTGCCAATTTTAGATTTTGTTCACTATTATCTGCAAAGATAATCCTTCTTTATTCATAGAATCAAGGTACTTTCTTATGGTTGTACTCATAATATAAATGTGTGTCAGATATTTTTTTCTAATGTTTTATTCTCAAGCTTAACATCCCTTGTATTGTAAAGACTAGTTCCTCAACATCATGTGCCACATCAACAATACACAAAAGATAATGAAGTCAGTCTATATATTCAAAATTCGAAACCACAACTCAACAAGTCAAAATTTATTTCCATTTAATTCCATGAAATATCATAGGTTCAACCAATTCATCGAAAATAGTATGCAACTGAATGAGTTCATAAATAAGGAATAGGTGCTGATGAAAATTGTTGAACACGCCATCAGTACAATCACATGAGATACTACATCAAAATTAAATAAAACTTTGACAAACTATCAAAAACCATAGCTACCAACTAGGAAGAATTTAGACCAACTTGTCGAAAACATCAATGTAAGTCCAATAAGATTTGGCAAAACAAGAAAAAGGTATTAAAAGAGTCATCGAATAATCAACATAATTTAGTGAAATTATCAATATAGTAGACCATGACTACGTTGATAACAAAGAAAATCACTCTTTTAACATGAAGACCTTCCTATAGGAGCTCCAGACACCTGTTCCACACATACCATCAAGGGAGAAAATATTTTAGGAGTGCATTTCCACCCTACCACGAAGTAGTTACACTTCCTCAGAATCTTTCCTAACATAAAAGATGCCCAACCTAGCTTGAGATAATCAAAACAAGAAAAATTGTAGGAGTAATAGAATTGTGCAAGATAAAACCCATATACTAATATTGCAAAAATTCATGGATGCTAAGCACATGTCATAAATATGCTATTACAAGCACAACCTTCTCTTGACTAATGAATTTTTTAGATTCTTCTCAACCATTATTATTATTTAGAGAAGTAAACAATATCATGAAATTATCCCAACATGGAGAAACACAAACTCAATCATGCATACCTCATCACAGATAAGCATTATCCATGCATTTAATTCTTAACGTTTTCATCCTTATGAAATGTATAGAATTCCCAGATGCAACTAACATATCTCAATCACTCTCCTAATATAAGACATATATCTTGTATGCAAGTTAGCCCAAATTTTACAAGAGAATACAATATTAGAATCAAATTTATAATGTTTACATGTGAAAAACACATACACTTAGCCAAAGAACATAGGTACAAACATTCAACTTTCAATATACTATAATTGTGGACTTTCAAAGCATTCATTTTAAGACTAATTCCATTTCTACACATGAAAAAAATAATGAGCATAAGTAATTCAAATACACTCATTGGATGAATAAATGTATGTCAGTAAAAATAAAACTATGATGCAGGAATGTTTTTGTTCACATAGAATGGATAGGTCCATGAACATGGATTATATTCAAATATTTAATCGTTCACCATGTACATGATTTAGAGAACACAACAACTGAAAGTTTAATCTAATATTACAATCTTTACAACAAACTAGAATGATCATGCATGCCCATTAAATTGACGGTACCCATAGATTTAGTTATCCAACCAACTAGGAAGCGGAAAACATTGGGACGTGAGTGTAATGTTGAAATATCTTTATTATCTATCTGTGTAGTCTTAAAAATAACTAAACCGCAACAGGCCCTACATTTATCCTGAGAACACTGTAAGGATTTTATACCATAAAAGTTTTGCCCATATAGAACAAGATTTGGGGTAAATGTCACTAGGTTGACATATTAACATGTTTCCTTCAAAGGTTATAGAAGGGGTGTTTACTCATGTGAACTATCCAAAGAAGTAATAATACATTCTCAAAATAATAATACATTCTCCTCTTCTCACTATGCTAAGTTAAATTTGACACACATGCACAAGATATTTACAAGAACAATCAAAAGGTTTGTGTCTAGTTATATTTGGATAGACTTCCAGATAATGATATTTAGCACTAGGTGGCACACATGTAAAACATGTTGAAAGTCCCCTTCCAATCATGGTACATCCTCACAAAAGAGCCCAAACACAATCCTTGGCAATCCTCTAATGATTTCAAATTTCAACATACAGATTCCTATTATCATAGACTCTCTATCAATTGCATTCACAGATGGAACGCTCTCTAGCTTTGTCTATAAATTAATAACCACAATGACTCTATATATGGCCACGACCTCACATAGATCACACTGACACTGAAGTAGAGACTAGACTCAGAGTTAAAACTTAAATGCTCTGTAATTTCCTTTGCTACAAAATTCATCGAGCTTCCTCCACATTAAAGATGTTAGTAAGAATCACTTACGCACATGCTTAATTTCATTCCATGCTGTTCATAAAGGAATTTTATGCAAGTTATATTTGAAGCAATAATACACTAGTAATAAACAGATAAAGAATATTGTGGAAAATTCATTTGTGAACATGCCACACACCATAGATTTCAATCAAACTATACCTTTGATAGGGTTTATCCAGAAGTAATGTACTCTAAATATGTATAAGTTTGAGAGGAGATGTAAATGGGAGGATACAATTACAGCCCATTTGAATGCCAGGAGAAATATTTATCACTGTGGAGGATCCAATGATAGGTTACATGAATAAATACTCTCATAAACATAATCCAAACTAAATATCTCTCAGGCTCGCACGAGGGGAATATGCAGCTAGACATGCAAATTAATTTAGGATCTAGAAGGGAATATATGATGCAAGGAATGCCAAATCATAACATTTTTAGTTCAAGAGATCATGTTAGTGTGTTCTCATGTCCTCAACAAAATCAATTTGCCCAAAATGTGATGCAAACCATACATAATGTTCACTTACGATCTCATTTTTAGCATAATGATACATACCTGTAACAAAACCTGCCTGTGTATAAGTTTTATTTTGCAAGGGTTTTTATCCCGGTACATTTCTTCAATTCCTTATATTGACTCCATTGATTTTTTTTGAGAGTACCTATACCATGGCGTCCATGAAAAGCATACCTTGGTAGCTTCCTTTTCCCCAACCATGAACTTCCCTTCCCAAAATGAGAAAATAAAAAAACTGAATACCAAGCAGTTCCAATTGAGACCATCCCCCCATTTTTTTATAGAAAGAATGGTCCCTTATAAGTCTCGGACTGGTGCCAGGAATAACTCCCAAGATTCCCCAAAATAGTTTTCTTTCCCCCAAAATAGAGTGATGCTCCATTTCCGATATAAGTGACAACCGTTTCCTATCCTATCTAATCTACATGCCATCTTTTTAATTAAATTGTAAAATGCATTAAACCAAAAAAGAAAAATCAATTCATTCAATAATAAATTTTGGTTGTGACATGTATTTTGGAAATCAATATTGTAATACTTTTTCTAGCTATGGCGGGTGTTTTTCAAAATGGACATAAATAAATTAGAGTTCTTGAAGAACATACTAGAGTAGTTGAAGGGAAAAGATTTAACCATATAAATTTGTATCTTATATTAAATGGAAGAGATGAACCTTCCAACCTTGTATTTTATATCGCAAATCTATCTATAATGTAGTTTCTATGAGATTTGGCTATTTTAGCTTTGAAAAGTTCCTTGATACTTATCGACTAAGTCAATTTTGTCTAAAGTATATAATTTTTTTTTTTTAGGCAAAAGTGGCAAGCCACTATAATATTTTATTAAATCTGATTCAAAAAGGTCAACTAGGAACCAGTATATAATTTACTAACCGAATCTATTGTCTGAATCTAGTATTAGGAAAAATGGGATACTATTCAAATTCAGCTTCTTGACCAACACTCATCCATTAATCTCAACACGTCCTTGAAATGAAGGGATTTATCCTATTTGGGACACTTGCCTATATTGTGTCATCAACAAATGTCTGAGGGGATATAGACATATTAGAGATAATTAATTTAACTTTACACATTCCTGGCTCTTTATCTTTTCCTTGGATGGTTCCCAACAGTTTTGTCATAGTAGTTAATATGTAGGGGATTTCAACATCCTTTATTCATTTCCAGTTAAAGAAGAGATCCTATGTCCCTGTGGTTCAATGAAGCATGTGAGACTACTGATGATGACACATTAAAAAATTGGAACTGTGAAGCATGCTTCTCCCATTGGATCCAATTTTCTAGGAACTATAAAGCATCTCTAGGAAACTCACATTCATAGTATAAAAAAACTAGTCCAAATCTAACCATATGAGATTTCTCTTGATAATTGAATGAAAAGTTTCGTGGATTAAATCAGTCCAACAATTATCTATTTTTTAGATAAAAACATCCTGTCATCAAAAATGTTATCGCGTACGACTCATTAAAATGGTTCTTATTTTACCCATACAATACTTGGATCAAGTTCATACCAAGTATGGTCTGACAATGGCCAAGTTACATCCATGGGGTCGCAAGATTTTCCCAGTATAACCATTTGTAATTTTAAATAATGGAGATCCCAATTTGGTTTGCTCGACTATTACAATTTGTATGAGCTAGTAAATTATTGTTAAGGTTTCAACTTGGAATATCTGAAAGGATGTTTTCCAAATCAGTGGTGAGTATTTTTAACAAATGAGGAAATTATATCTTCCAAATGGTAAGGTGTTGGATAAAATATAAACTTAATGTTTTTTATTTCAAATATTTTATCATATGCAAAATTCTTAAATATTTTATGATATTTTTAAAATTTTAATCAGTGTTATTGTTATTTTTGTAATACATGTACAACCACATAATTTGTAAAATATATATTTTCTAGAAAATATAGTGGCAATTTAATTGTGATTGTTGATATATGTGGTGAGGATTAGGTATGGACACAACCAATGTGTTATTGAACTGCGTGAGAAAGGGATGTTGTGAGCACAAATTTCATGGACAAAGTACTCAACAAGAACAAATGCCCCTCAAATATGGATAGTCACAAGGTAAATACTTATTTGAGCTCTAGTAAATATACGATCTACTGACATACCATATATTTATACATTTCTACATAGATAAATAAATGTCCTAGGTCAACAAATAGTGCATAGGTTTAGAGTGTTTATTCATGTTTTAACAATTACTAGTAGAAAAGGGAGATTGTAGACTGAAAATGGCATCTTTGACTATTGTGCTTTGGTGTCTTGTATTAATTATATGAATATTACAGTGTGTTAGAATGTCTTGTATTAATTATATTAATACTACAATGTGTAATAATTGGTAGTCGTGTCCAAGGGGTTTAGCTTAGTAGGTTGAAGTAATGAGTTCTAATTGTGGTGACCCTGGTTCAACCATTAACCATGAGCTCATCGAAAAATTGGCCATTATTTAGGGCCCTCTTGGCACTGGAAAAACATTTACCGGGTTGCAAATTATAAAGGCTTTGCTTCATAAGATTGCAAATTCCTCTGGTCCCATTCTCATAGTGTGCTTTACTAATAGAGCTCTGGATCAATTTTTGGAGGGAATATGTGAATACGAAAAAATTCTAGCAAGGTTAGTATCTAGAACTCAAAGCTCAATTCTTAGCAAATGTACTCTTGACAAGGGACAAGAGAGTTGATATCATATTGTTTTCTTTGGTACAAGAAACATTGAATTCCTAATTTGAATGTAAAAACATCAGAAAATATAGGATTTCTTAACATTCCAATTAGAACAAGTGTGTTGCCCTTTTCAGGGCTAGAATTGGTCTGTATGTCTTTGGAAATGCCGAGCTAGTCTCAAACAATTCTCCAGTGTGGAGTGATATCATAAAGCATTTTACATATAATGGGTATTCCCAAGAGGGACATCTTTGTGGAATTATAAGTTGTGGCTCTTGGTCTTCGATTGCTTGTATTTGTCTCATTGTAAGAGGTGAATTTATAAGTTGTGACTCTTGGTCTTCCATTCATTGTTTCTAGTGTTATTGCTTGTAAGGAGTTCATATTTGTCTTAGTTTGATGATTGAATAAAGAATTTGTAATGCTCGAATGAGCATAAGACTTGTAAATAATCTATAATATAAAAATAATAATTGGTAGTTTGTAAATGATACAATATGATTTTATCTTGGTCGTCTTCAATTTTTTTTTCTCTAATCAATAGTGATGGTTTCCTTTGCCCCTATGCAATTTTTTTGCATGCAAAAGAATATATTAATTTTACAAAATTTTAAAATTACCTTTTTTACATGTCTCAAAAATACTAAAGTATTTAAAATTTTAGTTTACTTACAAAAATATGTAATAAACTATTTGAAGGGTATATTTATTCTTTAAAGGGTTCTAGCTCAATGGAAGAGCACCTGCTTTACAAGTAGGAGGTAGGTGGTTCGATTATATCGTGCCCTAACATAATTAATCAAACCTATTGTAGTTTATATTTGAGAATATTGATTTATGAATAGTGAGCTAATTTTTAAAATTTATTATTTTATATAATCTCTATAAACACAAAAGTTTTATTGTCTGTAATGGTTGTCTATAAAGAGACAATAAATGAGATTAAATACATGTTGTCTCTACAAAGACAAAAAGAAAATTGTCTCTCAAGAGATAATAATAATATTTATTTTTGTTGTCTTTGCAAATATATTTTTTTAAGACAATATTTCAAGACACTTTCTTAAAGACAATGCACAAATTTAATTTTGTTTCAAGCTAATACAATTTATTCAAAAATTATCTCAAATACCGTCTTAAAACCACCCTTTATGTAGTAGTCTGTAGATTTTGTAAAGATGGCACTAGCATCTTTGAAGGAGGCATATGACTCTTCTTAAGAAAGGAAGGACAATGTCAATGTAGTGAAGGAGCACATGTTAAAGAAGGAGAGCGAATATTAGTTAGGGAGTTTAAAAATTATGCCTGTTGGAGAAAAAGGAAAACCTTTAGAAAATTGAGAGTTGAGTGTGACGATGATAGAGGAGAATCGGATAGTAGTGCAAAAAAAGGAACAAAAATGAGGTGATGTTTAAGGTGCACCTATGCTCTTACACTAAGGGTCGAGCAAAATCTTAAATTTTTTAGTTGTTTGTCAAAATCTTGTATATATTTCCTGAAATGGCTGTAATAAGGTTTGTGATGTAGGTAAGAGACCTCCCATTTCTGGCCTTCCTTGGTATGGGCAAGACTTTTTTCCTAATTTTAATTTATAGGTGTGACTTTGCAATTCCACAATAATTGATTTAAAAATATTGTAACACTAAGAGGTACTTTGAAGTAACCATTAGTACAATGTTAGCTCAAGAAGAACCTTAGCTAAATTTGAGTTTACAATAGTATAGGCATATATAGTATGCATAAAAAATTTAGTCACTATGTGAATTGAAATAAATCAACTAAGAATACTTCTAAAAGCACAACATCAATTCTACCAAAACTGGAAAAAAAGTTTAGTAATACTAACCCGAACAAGTGACAAGTTCATTTTTTTTTAATAGGATTGAATATGAGAAAATAGGTTATGAGTGAATGAGATGATTATCCTATATCCATAATCAAGACTCTAAGACAATATTGTAGTTGTTGATCTGATCAAGTGAAATAATTCAAGTCCTTAGAATAATAAAAGGCCTCTATCCTTCCATCCATATATATGTGCGTCAAGCTTTTGTGGTCTAATGATCCGAATTATAATTTCATAGATAGAACTATAAAAATGTATAGATTTGTGTGTGGGCAACACATTAATCTTTATTATTAAAGATGCCATCTTCAAGGGATATAACTAGAGGTGTTGCCACATAAGGAAATGGCTTTAAAGCATTAAGAAATGTACAACACATACCAAGACAAAATTTGTAAAAGATTTTTTACTTTACCCATAGAATTATCGACTAAATGATCCATAGAGGCGTCTAGAGTGATAACAAGGGATGATAGTACATACAATAATTATTCTTAAGTAGAAGTAACATAAGTATTCCAATCCTTCTTGGAATCTCTTCCTGAACTCCACCTTGTCGACTCTCCCTAGAACTACCTTTGACCATAACCCCCTTTTGCTTTGCTGGTCGGACTCTCCTAAAATTAACCCGTCGCCCTTCAGATTTGAAATAATGTGGTGCTCTCACCCCTCCTTTAGGGATCAGCTTAATTTCTGGTGGAAGACTAAAATTAAAGGCACGGCTATGTTTAGGATAGCTCGGAAACTGGAAATTATCAGGAGGGAAGTAAAAGGATGGAGCAAACATAACTTTGGCAATTGGCGTAAGGAGAAAATTGACCTCTCAGACTCTTTAGTTTCCCTCCAGGCTCAGCTGGCTTCTAGTATCTTTTCACCTAAGATACAAGAGGAGGAGGAGAGGACTAGACTTAGATGGCAGGAAACTTTGAAAAGGGAGGAAATTTTGTGGAAACAGAGATCTAGAATTCAGTGGCTAACTGAGGGAGATAGGAACACAACTTTTTTTCACAGGTCTGCTTGCATTCACAAGAAGAGAAATTCCATCACCTCTCTCCTGGATGAGGGGGGGAATGTGGTCAAGGAAAAGGAGAAAATTAACCAGATTGCGGTTCAATACTTTTTGGACCTATATTCTGAAAGGGGTCCTGCCTGCCCTGATCACATCCAAACCATGCTTCTGGACCACATCCAATCCGCTATTACCC
>MU227286.1:81688-95995 GCA_018584345.1 Thuja plicata
CCAATAAATTTTCCCTGAAAGTTATGCACGCATCGGCGTTAACTCTTTGTAATGTGCAGGAGAAGCTGACTGACGGCAATCTGGAAACTAATGCTGATAACAGAGAACTATTTCTGTTCCTCCAGGAGGAGTGGGTGAGATCCCTGCTGTCCAAGCAGCTGGGAGGGAAGAATTAGCTCTTTGGTCTATGGTGTGGTATTTTTTTGATGGGCTGGTCCCTCGGTTCCCCTGCTCTGTTTTGAGGGGTATTGTGAAGTTTAGTTTTAATATGTGGACAAGCCCTGCGTGGCTCCGTAACAATATTTTTGATGTTGATGTTGATAATAGCTACTTTGGTTATTTCTTTTTAAGCAGAACTGATACCTTTGTTTTTGATAGAGGCAAAACTTTAAACTCCTGTGCTAACAGTCAAATCTGCTACAAGCTTAGGCTAGTGCCATTAACCTTCTGTTAATATGCTGCTAGTCCCCTGTTCCACGGGCCAGCACCCTCTTGCTGCTTTTATCTATCAAAAACATAAGAATAAAAGGAAACCAAAAATCCACATCTTATCACCACACCAAGGTCACCACATGAAGGGAGAAAATACCCTCAAACGGTTTTGAAAGTCCTATTCCCAAAAGAGGATGGATCATGTAAACCAACATGTGACTCTCTAAGCCACATACTAGGTAGATGTTGTAGGGGCTTGCAACCTCTCTAGTGTGAATAGGAATAGGAGTGACGTTGTGAGTTAGAAGAGAATTATGAGTTGGAAGACAATTATGAGAGGTATTAGCGTTATGTGGGGTGGCTTATTACACTTTATTTGAATAAGTTACTGCCCCAAATAATTTATCTTATAAATAGTACAATAGCACAGAAATAAGGAGATTAAGAAGCTTTATTCATGGTACAAAAATATGACAGAAGTTTGTTCCCAGGTGATCTCCTCTTCTTATATTTTATTTACGTTCTCCCTGCCCTGCTTATCTGAAGAACAACTTACCTCTGACAGTAGACGTCATCTAGCAATTCTTTTCATATTTGCTCATATTCTGGCCATCAAGATTATTTTAGTAGTATCGAACTGCTTAGACTTTATTGGAACGGCGACCTTCTTCAAAGTCAATATATACATTTTTGTCAACAGTCTTAGAATTGGTAAAAGAGGAAAATTTCTTTTTTATTTAACTATCCATGCTTAATATTGCATCTTTCTTGAAAACCATCTTACATTCGGGTAGGAAAATCTCAGGTTTATTATAAAAATATATGTTATATTCGTCAACTTTTAAAATAAAGAATAATTTGAGATTAGGGATAATATTTTTAGTTTATAATATTATTCAAATTAATTTTAGAGTTTGGTTGTGAGAATTTAAATAAATAAATGAGATCAGAATGATTTATGAAGTTTATATAAATGTTATTGTAATTTTAAAGGATGAAATTAGTATACAAGACAAATTCACCATAGCTTTTATGAAGATAAGGAATAAATAGAGATTTTATTTCTTGATTTTAAAAAAAAATTTAATCTAAAATTCGTTGAAGAGGTATTAGAGGAGTTCAAATCCATAAAGTTGGAAGAGCATGTTCTCTTGTTGTAGGATTCAATTACGAAGAACTATGTATATGAAAAGAGGAAAAAAAACTTTGCACCTCCAAAATTACTCTAGTCTTATGTCCACTTTTGAGTGTTAGTCTTACCTTGTTCTCTCACATTTCCTTCAAATTTCCCTTAAGGAATTTGAGTCAACGTTTAGACTTTTAAATAAATTTCCTATCTTGATTTTTATTTCTTCATTTATGTCCTATATATTATCTTGATTCTCTTCTTCTACTTGTATCTTCTTGCACAAAATTTAAGCCAACCGTCAAACATCATATTCCCATTTCCTATAATGCATCATTCTCTTACATTTCTTCATATCATTTCCTATTCATATATCACCTCTTCTATTTAATGTTAGGAACTTCTATATTTCTGCTAAAATAATTAATCTTCATATCTGATCCTAACATAAAATGTTGAAATTCTACATGCACTATCCTAACTTCTTTACATACATCAAATATTTATATTTTCTCTTTTTCACCTCAACCACTTCCCAAACTTTCCTAGAAAGCCACCAATGATTACATTTCACCATACATCTACTCCACAAAGAATTTAATTTTAAATACATTTTTTTATATTGAGTGATAAACATTTTTAGTTTTCCATTTATGCGGTAGTTTATTTTCAGTTCTTGATAATAATCAAGAACATTTCCTAGAATATCTCTCATATATTACATAGGTTCTACCTCGATTTGCATACCATACTCAAAATCTCTACGTCATTGAATTTTTAGAAATGACTAATACAAAGGTCCATCAACCTCTGTATGACCAAGGACACAATATTGATCTAATTATGACTAGTGCTATGTTAAAGAAGGCATGCTTGACAAATTGTTATACAATTAAAGTGTTATTCCTCCTATCTAAGTAAAGAAATTTGTTTGTTGTTCACAATTGGCATATAAAAGAATTTATTGTTAATGTGTTGAATATGCAACTTAATGGAAAAAAAATGTATAGCTAGTACAAAGATGCTCTAGCAATGCACGCACTTCTGAAATCTATGGAACACATTCCATGTTCTTTGGCTTAAATCTTAACCTTTCACACACACACACACACACACACATTGTTGGAAGTGAGTAGAGTAACTAAGATGGGAGAGGTGAATCAGTTGTCACAAAAACAAATCCAAGTCCCTTAGATGTCTTAATCAAACTTATCACTCGGCTCAGTTAATAAAAGATATTCTATTGTTACTCAGTTAACAAAGAAATCTTAAGATATTAAATATGATTAAAGTGCAGAAACATAAAGCATAAAGAAAATAACAGCTAAATAGATGACACCAAGATTTAACGTTGAAACTCAATTTGGGAAAACCACCAATTGCTACTAGTTACTATTTTTTCACTCTTCTAAAGTGAGCTTTGTTAGGAGTCAACCTTGTTAAAGGTTACAAAACACACTGTTAGGTGTGACCCTATTAGATGATTTAATCACCCTATTAGGAGTTGCCTTGTTAGAGGTCTTCAAACACTATAATGCAGAGATGCCACCTTGTGAGAGGATTTATGAAAGACTGTTAAGTCTACTCTGTTAAGATATTTGGATCACTGCTACAATTGTTAGAGAGTAATAATGAGTTGACGTGATTGAAAGAAGAAAATGACTTTGTAGATTCAAATCTATGTTATGGTTTTAACTGGATCCTCACTGATCTAATGTTCTTTTGCAGCTCGATCTGGATATTATGTCCTTCATCAGAAATTCTTCTTGCTTTGCCTTCACTCTTCATATCAAAACTCTGCTACATATTCAATCCAAACATGACCTTGTATATATATGATAACATTTGTCAAGTCAGCTTGAATACCCTTCCAAATAAACAATAAAACTCAAATCTGTTGGCTGCAATTAGCCAATTAAACATAAAGTGTAAACTAATGTTAGTCAGTTGACACTATATGCATAACTCGGTTAAAAATGTTATCCTTTGATGCCCAACCATTACTCATTTGAAACTAAACTTATGTATTGCCCGAGTGAACTCGGTTAATACTGCAAATCACTTGGCTGATACTGGAGTCTTCTGCAATGCCTGAGAGAGCTCGACATACATTGAATGTGTTCGGTTAGGTTTAGACATTTGTGTAACATCAATGATAATATAGTTGAATAATTGTCTTCAACAATCTCCCTCTTTAGCATTGATGGCAGCACAACATGTGATTATACAAAGAATTTTAGAGAAATAGAAACAAGAATAAAAGTTTTAATGTCCTTAGTTTCATTCTGATTTTCATCCAGAAAAATCCCTCTGTCTTCATAGTCACTGATATACATATTTCTCTATCTTACATCAATCTATGTTTTGGATAAAATTTCTCCCTTTGATATACTGATTTTTTTGGCATGACATTAATAATCTCTCCCTCTTTGACATCGAATGCCAAAGACTCCATCCAATGATGTTGTAATGTACTTGATGTACTGATTCATATGCAATAAGTTCTGACAATCAACATCAACTTGTTAGATCTTCAATGTAGCTCGGTTGATGCATCACTAATCTGTGCTTTAGTGAGCCTTAGTTAGGGGAATCACCCCTAGCTTTCTTCTAAGATACAAGAATTCATCCTTAGGTAAAGGTTTTGTGAATATGTCTGCAATTTTTTCTTTAGTATTCACATATTCCAACCCTACTTCCTTATCCTGAACCAATTCTCTCAGGAAATGACACTTTATTGCAATATACTTAGTCTTAGTATGCATCATAGGGTTCTTTGAAATGTTAACAACACTAGTGTTGTCCTAATAGATAATAATTGGTTCTTTGATTTCCTCTTCATACCTGACAACAACTGTTTGAACCATATGATATTTTAACAATTCACTACTGCAGCAACATACTCTGCCTCTGTTGTAGACTGAGAAAAGCAATTATGTTTCTTACTAGTCCAAGAGACTAGCCTCTTTCCAAGAAATAATGCTCCACCACTCATTCTCTTTCTATCATAAATACTCCCTACCCAATCAACATCAGTAGAAGTATTCAAATCAAAATTTCCTCCTTTCTTATACGATAATTCATAATCTTCATTATCTTTAAGATATCTCAAAATCCTTTTGATAGCCATGAAATGATTCTCTCTAGGATTAGCTGAAAACCTTGCAACATTACCAACTTGTAATGAAATATCAAGCCTAGTGTGAACAACATATTGAAGTTTACCAATCATGGATCTATAGATAGTCTGATTTACCTCCTTTAAATCATCATCCTTAGACAACTTATGTCCACTAGACATAGGTGTCCCAACTGGTATCGAATCTTCCATTCCAAATTTCTTTAGTATCTCTTTGATGTATTTGGACTAAGTAATGTAGATACCATCCTTCATCTGATAAACTTGTAAAGCAACAAAGAATTTGATTTCTCCAAACATAGACATCTCAAATTCCTTACTAATTTCTTCAGAGAATGCTTTGCATAAATCATCATGTCCAGTGAATAGTATATCATCAACAAATATCTCTACTAATAGTATCTTGTTCTGAGGTCCTTTTTTGATGTACAAGATACTATTATCATTAGTTCTTTGAAATCCAACACTTACCAGGTAACCATGCAGTCTTTCATACCAAGATCTAGGAGCTTTCTTGAGTCCATACAAAGCTTTATGCAATTTGAAAACCATATTCTTTTTTTTTAGGATAAGCAAAACCTTCAGGTTTCTCAATATAAACTTCCTCTTCCATAATTCCATTCAAGAATGTAGATTTTACGTCCATTTGGTATACCTTGAATCCTATATGTGCGACATATGCCAGAAGAGTTATAACTCCTTCAAGTCTTGTGATACGAGAAAAAGTGTCTCCATAATCAATACCCTCTTCTTGAGCATATCCCTTACACACTAATCTTTCCTTGTTTCTATAAACTTCACCTTTTTCATTCAACTTGTTTCTAAAAACCCACTTAGTACCAATCACATTCTTGTCTTTTGGTCTAGGCACAAGAGTCTAGGTCTTGTTCTTTTCTATCTGCTCAATCTCTTCATTCATGGCTTCTATCCAACTTTCATCATTCAAATCATCTTTAATGGATCTAGGTTCAATTTCACTAAGCAAACATGTCCCTTTAATTTTGTTCCTTGTCATTATACCTTCTATTTGATCTCCAATTATTTTCTCAAGTACATGATGCCTTCTGACATATTTGGCAAGTATAGGTTCCTTCTTTGATTTTGGGCTTGCTTCACTTGCTCCATCATGCTCAAACATTTTGTTTTTCTCTTATGACTGAGACTTAGTTTCCTCTATCTAACAGTCAGTTTCCTCTGTCTACGACTCGGTTGCAACTGTAAGCAGCTTGGGTTGCACAAGTTGTAACAAATTTTGTGCTGATGAATTTAGTGGCGTGCATGGTTGTTTTCCAATCACCATTACTTGTTTCTTAGGTATATTATCAGGTTCAGAATACAAAAATTTCATGTAGTCCTCTGGCTCTTTACTGATCTATTCTTCACTTCTCTCTGCAAACTCGTCAATCTTTACATATACACTTTCTATGACTTTAAGAGTAGAAAGATTCAAACATTTATATGCTTTTCTTTTATAGGAGTAGCCTAGGAATATGCCTTCATCACCTTTTACATCAAATTTTCCATTTCTTGCTTCCTTCAATATGTAAAATTTACTTCCAAATACTTTGAGATAACTAACATTGGGTTTATAGCCATACCATAATTTAAAGGGTGTCTGATCAGTACCTTTCTTCAGTTGAACTTTGTTCAAGGTGTGAACTGCAGTGGTGAGAGCTTCCTTCCAGTATTTGGTTGCAATATTCCTTTCCATCATCAAGGTCCTTGCACAATTCATAATAGATCTATTTCTTCTTTCTACTATTCCATTTTGTTTTGGTGTACTAGGGGCAGATACTTGTCTCTTCATTCCCTTTTCATTACAGAATTCATTGAACTCATTAGAAATGAATTCACCTCCTCTATGAGATCTTAGGCATTTTAGTTTCTTTCCTATTTCCTTCTAAAATCTGACAAGGTACCACTTAAACTTCTGAAAAGATTCTATTTTTTCTTTGAGAAACATAACATTCATCATTCTAGAATGATCATCAACAAATAGAATGAAATAATTCTCTCCAGTGTAACTTGTTGTTCCAATTAGTCCAAATAGATCAGTGTGCACTAAATCCAAGACTTCTTCAGTATTGTAATTCTTTCTCTTGAAACTAGTTTTTCCCATCTTCCCAATTTGACATTGTTTGCACATTGCCAATTCAAGTTTCTTGAAAATAGGAATACCTCTTACTCTTTTTTTCTTGCTTATGTTGACCAGGTTATCAAAATTCATATGACACAATCTTCTATGCCATAACCAGATTTCTTCTACTTATGCAATAAAGCATGAACTTTCAGTGAGATCAAGATATAATAGATTACCTTTAGTTTTATTTCCAGTTCCAACTAGGTTTCCATTACCATCCAGGAGCTTGGCCTTACCATTCATGAATTCTACCTTGAAACTAATGTTATTCAGATGTGCCACACTCAATAGATTATGCCATAGTCCTTCAACCCAATAAGCATTATCACATTTGATTACTTCAGTTAGAGCAATACAACCTATTCCTTTCGCATATCAAGGTTCATTATTCCCAAATCTGAGACTCCCACCATCATAATGCTCAAGATGTTCAAATTTTGTTTTATCACCAATCATGTGGTGAGAACAACCACTACCAATTATCCAAGTGTCATTAACATGAGAGAATAGTGCAGTCTTTTAATTTTCTTCAATATCTGACTCATCCTTAATAACAATGTAAAACATTTCATCTTCATTTTCATCACTATAAAAATATTTTACAATATAACAGGATTTCTTAGCTTTGTCCTTGTAGCTTTTGTGACTTTTGAAATATTTCTTGCCTTTGTACTTGTTGAAATTTCTCCCATCTTTGTCTTCTTTGGTTGGACACTTAGCAGGAATGTGGCCAACCTCATCACATGAAAACAAAATCAATGGTAGTCTTCCTTTGTACTTTCCTTTTCGTTTGGCAGCTCTCTTTGCAAGTAGTGCTTCAATGATTTCTAGATCTTCATCATCAGATTCACTATCACTATCATTGTCAATCTGTTTTCCTTTTGAGTTTCTATCCATCTTACAAGGCTTAAGTTAGCTTTGAATGCAGACTCAAAATTGCTAGGATTAGGAGAATAATTGTCAAAATTGTCCAACTCAAAAGCTGTTAGCCTACCAACACATGCATCTAGAGTTATATCATTACTAGACCTCATCTCTTGAATAGCTAAGACTCTAATTGCATAGATAGGAAGTAAAGTTATCAATACCTTACTAACCATTGTTTTGTCTTCAATCTTTCCACCAGCAGCTCTGATGGCACTGGCACTTTTCTTGATTCTTTCACTGTATTTTGTAATTTCTTCTCCTTCTTTCATTTTCATTTGATCAAACTTACCTCTGAAACTATCTTCTTTTTCTCTCTTTACATTGTCATCTCCACCATGGATTTCATACAGTTTCTACCACATATCATAGGTAGTAGGGAAGTCCTTGACTTCATCAAATTTTGAATAGATGAGTGAAGAAGCTATATCAATCATTATTATTTTATGATTATTCATTTCCACCATCTGATCCACAGAAATAAGTCTAGGTGGTTCCACATAATTATTGTCCAAGAACTGCAAACCAGTATCTCCAATAGTAGATAGATGTAGACTCATCAACTCTTGCCATGCGTGAAAGTTGTCTTTGTTAAGCTTGGGGATATCCCTTCTATAAGACATCTTTGATCTTTAGCTTAGGCCTTGAAACCTTCCCTCAAAGCACCAAATGCTCTGATACCAATTTTTTGAAATGATTTGAGTAACTGAGAGGGGAGGGGTGAATCAGTTACCACAAAAACAAATCCAAGTCCCTTAGATGTCTTAATTGAACTTATCACTCTACTCAGTTAATAAAAGATATTTTTTTGTTACTCAGTTAACAAAGCAATCTTAAGATATTATATGTGATTAAAGTAAAAAAATATAAATCATAAAGAAAATACCAGTTACACAAATGACACCAAAATTTAATATGGAAACCCAATTTGGGAAAACACCCAATTCCAACTAGTTAGTGTTTTTCACTCTTCTGAAGTGATCCCTATTAGGAGCCAACACTATTAAAGGTTACAAAACACACTGTTAGGTGTGACCCTATTAGAGGATTTAAACACCCTGTTAGGAGTGACCTTGTTAGAGGTCTTTAAACACTTCAATGTAGAAATGCCACCTTGAGAGAGGATTTATGAAAGACTATTAAGTCTACTCTGTGAAGAGATTTGGATCACTGCTACAATTGTTAGAGAGTAACAATGAGTTGACCTGATTGAAACAAGAAACTGACTTTGCAATTCAGATCTTTGTTATGGTTTTAACTAGATCCTCATTAATCAAATATTCTTTTGCATCTCGGTCTAGATATTTTGTCCTTAATCAGAATTCCTTCTTACTTAGCCTTCACTCTTCATATCAAAACTTGTAATGCCCAAAATTAATCTAAATATGAACACAACTAATAATTTATTTTTTATATATATACAACTATTATGAAAACAAAAAATAAATTTACCAACAAGTTTCGACTCAAGCCTAATGATGCGAAGCCCCGGGGGCATAAACCCATTTGGGCGGAAACACTTTTAAAATAATACATTGCTAGAGGACACTATAAAAAGGAAGTATATGAATGGTTATAACAATAGAGAACTTAAATTAAATCTAAAATTCTAATTAACTTAATCTTGATAAAAGCAATAATACAATAATGATAAACTCCCTAAGAGTGTCTTATTTATATCTTAATTAAATATTTTACAAAATACAACTTTCCTAAAAAGAGAACATGACACTAATCCGTGATCACATTTGTATAAAAATCTTAGTACTATAAGGGTAAAATTAAAATTTATTTTATTTTATTAAATCTCAAATTAATAAAATATAATTTATTAAATCATTAATATATATAATCTTTTAAGAAGTTAAAGGCCTTGTTATCCATCCATATTTAATAATCTCCTTATGCTACTAAACCTACAAAATAATTATTTACTAGTATAAATAAACTAGGGGTTTAAATTTATTGTCAACATCAATTACTTCTAATGAAGAGGTTATTTAACCAATTTCATTATGAACTTAACATACTAACATTTTTAAATTAATTCTTGCGTCACATTTTATTAAATATCTCTAAGAGGTAAATCACTGACTAGATAATTCAATTTAAAAATGCATAGTCATAATACGACAAAATTTCCTACGCATAATAGTGAATCAAATTTAAATGCTAGAACTATCTTATAGTTAACATTAATAATTAAATAGATCATGCACATTAATGGGAGATGAAAATTTTAATAAGGGTCTAACAATACAAATACAAATTCCCTTTTACCTTTTTTTTTTTTTTTTTTTTTGGCAAGATAAGGCCAATTCTATTTTAAATAGATAAATCCATAAATGACTATAAACATTTTTTGTAAAAAAAGATAAGTGAAGTGGCCTCTCCAAACCCTAATTCAAAATTAGGGTTTGGGGCTTTATTATAACTTCCAGAAACCCTAGAACTTTCATTTTTTTCCTATTTTCCTTGCAGGAGTTTGGAGAAGCAAAGGGGAGATGCTTCATTTTGAGAAGTCGTGGATTCTACAAGAGACCATGGGGAATTAGTTCAGCAAAAGGCTTCATAACCCATATGAGATCCTCTTCTATTCTAGCCCGAAAGCTTGCCCATGTACTCTGTAAATCTGGGTTTATTGTTATTTTGTTTGAACAGAGGCCTAAGAAAATGGCTCTATCTATTCTGGGATAGAGCCAAAATTCTGCTAAGGCCAAGAAATGATGGATATGCCATCCATTTTCGAATATAAATATCATTTATTATTTTCTTACTGCAAATCGAATGGGGTTGATTTAGTGTTAAAATTCCTTCATTACCCGCGCGCTAATACAACCAGGTCACGACGGGGTCCACTGCCATGGCTCTAAGCCACGGCAGTGCTTCAGCACTATTGTGACTCACAGTCATGAGAGCGCCGTTAAAGCAGCCGCGCGGACTATACTGTGGGGGTTCGACCCTTAATAGCGAGTGATAGGTTATGCTATTTCATTTGATAGTAATATAATGTATTTCATTCGGACATAACTACGCCATATTGTTTCTTATAAGGTAGCAACGCCATGTAAGTTTTAGCTGCGCCATATAAATGATGTTCCATGCAATGTAAACTGAAGTCAAATTAATATTACAGATGATGTACTGTACTTTATTTAATGTACGGAGGGTAAGATGTAATGCGAAGTTCAACATTCGTTTGCTCGCATAACTCAATGTTAAAACACAAAAAGAAGTTTCAAAGAATAAACTGTGCCATTCTAAACTGGGCAGTGCTACGCTATATTTGGTTATGAGCTATAGACTGTACATTACTAAATGTACAGTTTATAATATGTAATCTTATTTTATGTAACATGCACAGCCATGGTTGCTTATCGCATGTGAGTTTAGTTGGAATATTATTAATATAATATAGTATATTATATACTATTCATTCTTCGAATGTATAGTATATAATGTATTATATTATATAATATACAAATTCATGTGATTCAAAACTTATGTTTGATAAGATTATTGCATTAATAAGATTATAATATAGTATATTATATAATATACTAACCTAAGATATTCGATTCCTGTTTTATCATCGCATGAAAGTCTTTAATAGAATATTAATATTATAACATAGTATATTATATACCATTCATTCTTTGAATGTTTAGTATATAATAAATTATGTTATATAATCTACTAATCTATGTTATTCTGAATTTATTTATGTACAGTACATAGTATTAAATTAATAATATTACGATATTATAAATTACGGATTCATTATATAATTTATATAACATATATATATATACTATATATTATACGTTACGTGCGTATAATATATAATATATATATATATATAAAATCACGTCATTTATAGTTTATCAGATATGAAGTATTAAGAGAAATTAACTTTCAGGAGGAAACATCTTATACTGTACTATTTATTTATTTATTTAATGGTTTCACACTGCTTAATGGTTACTGTTCTAATTCATATTTTTTTTGTCATTTGCAGGTGACTCTAGAATATATCCACAAAATGAAATGTCCATTGGAGAGAAATTAGTTTTATATTTTTTTCAGCTCTAATCATATATTGTATTTGCCAATCACTTGTACAGATTGTATTCATATACTGGCATATTAATTCAAATTCTAGTTTTGAATTTCATTAATGTATTCCACTAATACTTAACCTTTACAGGCATTGATAAACTGTTATAAGAAAATGAGCAGCTTGGTTTATATCTACATTCATTTGCAATGTAATGAAAAACTTATTCTAAATCTGTTCATTCATTTATGGAACAGAGCAATACTCTACATTTGTGTGTACATCTATATTCCTTTTCAATGTATGAAATCTAATTCTAAATTTGTTTATTCATTTATAAAATAGAACAATACACTACAGTTATGTGTACATCTGTATTTCTTTTCAATGTATGAAATCTAATTCTAAATCTATTTATTCATTTATAAAACAGAACAATACACTACAGTTATGTGTACATCTGTATTTCTTTTCAATGTATGAAATCCACTACAGTTATGTAAGACAGAGTACATGAAAGAAATATAAGAGTCCCTTAACAATGAATGAACTCAAATTTTGATACAGAACTTGTAGCTTTTCAATCAGGGAGAAATCCTAGTAATTGGAGTAGCATGAAACTCGTTTGATAGGAGAATTTACATTGCAGCCCTATTAACTTCCTTAGATCTATTAATACAGAATTTGAAACACAACTATTTCTTGTTTCTTTAACAATCTGTTAAACATTGTATAAAATCTGACTTAAAAATGTAAGTACTAAGTGTAGGATTTTATTACTAATCCAAGGAGTAAGAAACATGGACATAAATTCAGAAACTTCTCAATCTTCAATTCTGGACTGCTCCATTAAAACCAAAACTCCAGACCTGCACACATAAGACTTTCTCCACATGGCCATGGAGCTCTCCTCCCAGCCAAGGCCATTACATGGCCACCCCCGAGCTTGGGGAAACAAGAATAGGACAGGGTAACACACAAGCACATAAAAAGGCACAAAATAGGTTTCAAACACATAAATTCACAATACTCCCTTCCCAGTTTTGAAACAAAGAATTCAACATAGAATCCAATTGGTGGGTGAAGGTGGAATTACATTTGGAGTCACCAGGCTTAAGTAATAACAACAACAACAAGTATGCATCTTTCACAAGCCCCTTTTAAAACCCCAACAAACAGCTCAATACCAGGAGCCAAACATCACTCCTTATGGCCCCCAAAATTTCACCTTATGACCCCCAACATAAGCTGGTTATCATGGCTGCCCATATAGCTATGCACTCAACAAAAGCAATCCCAACTTTATACCCTTCACCCCAATTTCTCCTACTTTCCTCCCAAGGATGAGGATTGAACTTACACACCCTCAAACAAGACAATTGCAAGCAACAACAAAGAAAGAACTAAGCTCAAAACCCAGATTTTAAAATAGTTATAGTAAACCAATTTCATACTTCACACATGGAAAAGGAACAAAAACAATTCTTTTACAATTCACAGCATATTCAAATAGAGAACAACATCATACTCAAAATAGAGAACAACATCATATCCAAAACAGAGAACAACATAATATTCAAACAGAGAATAACATAAAATGAACAAGGGTTTGACACCACCAACCTCCTTCCAAACAGGTGACTGAATTATTGTTGAAGTTTTAACTTGCTCCCTTTCAAGCTTGCTGTTTCACAACTCCTAAGACCAGGCCCTTCCAACTCTTTCTGCAATTTTCTCCCTTTTAACTTAGCCCCCCCAAAAACCAGATTTCTTACTACTTAAAACCATCCGAAATTAGTTAGGTTTCTAGGTTAGAACCCCAAAAATGACACTCGCCCTCCCACATGTTTAAGGAAATCAATTTCAACATGACCAAATTGGTGGATAGCTAAGGAAAGATTTCCAATTTTCGTGCATAACAAAAATGACATAATTGGGGGACTTAAAGGTGGCCTAGGAGGGTGAAAAAGAAGGAATTGAGCCCCCCCAACCAAAGTCCTAACCTTTGGGTACTCAAATTTGCATCGAACCATATCCTAGGGCTTCCCAAAACCTCTTAAAATAACCAAAGATTTATGCATCCGAAAATGAGGTTTGTTTATCAAAGTTTCCTTGGTCTCATACACCACCTACTAGCTTGGGAAATGTTCAAGATTAACAAAGAGGAGGTGGGGTCCAAAATCCACATCACATGCCAGTACAACTAAAATGTCAAATGACACATCACCAAATAGAATACACATCACAACCTATGTGGCATGCTTGTGTGCAAAACATTTAAACATTTACACAAAAATAAAAATCACTTACAATATACAATTTAAACCTTTATCCATCATACAAAATCAGTCATCACATTCACAAAAGAAAATACAATACAACGAGGTCACACTCTCTTACTAGAGTCGACCTTGGCTTTACGGATTGCACTTGGTCCTATCTTGTTTCCCTGAATTAAACCATGGCCATATCCCTGCATGCTCAAACTC
>MU227286.1:96045-132374 GCA_018584345.1 Thuja plicata
TCCCTGCATGCTCAAACTCGATGTCAGTACATTATGAAAATGACTTATATTAATAAACATTTCAACATAAAATGATAGCATCTTCTAAACAATATACATGTGTATACGTCTACATCATATAACATTATATATTTGCAGAAGCAAGTGTTAGCATCATATTCTAGAACCATGATTTCATTAATGAACATAATATCAAAGATAATAGAACAAAGATGAATACATATATCAAGGTATCAAAATAAGCATGTGTATAGATATAAAGAGTACGGTAATTGTGATCATCAACAAAACCTGTAACAAGCTACTCATAAGGTCCAAAAGATGGTATGCATAAACCATAATGTCAATACTCAAAATATCATCCTGATGAGTCAAGTGTCAAAATGAAAGTCAGACTAGGACAGGTCAGGGCAGGACCTCACAAAAATATACTACATATTCAATCCAAACTTGACCTTGTATATATATGATAACCTTTGTCAAGTCGGCTAGAATGCCCTTCCAAATAAACAGTAAAAATCAAATCTGTCGGCTGCAATTAACCAATTAAACATAAAGTGTAAACTTCTGTTAGTCAACTGAAACTAAATGCATAACTCGGTTAACACTATAATCCTTCAATGCCCAACCATTACTCGGCAGAATCTAAACTTACTGTATTTCCAGAGTGAGCTTGGTTAAAACTAAAAATCACTTGGCTAATAGTGGAGTCTTCTTCAATGCCTGAGAGAGCTCGGCATACACTGACTGTGCTCGGTTAGGTTTAGACATTTTTGTAACATCACTATATTTGTGTAACATCAATGACAAGACACAATTGAATAATTGTCTTCAACAATATCTCTCTTTGGCATTGATGGCAACACAACATGTCATTATACAAAGAATTTAAGAGCAACAAAAACAAGAATAAATTTTTTAATGTCCTTAGTTTCATTTTGATTCTCATCCAGAAAACTCCCTCTGTCTTCATAGTCACTGATACACATATTTCTCCCTCTTACATAAATCTTTGTTTCTGATAAAATTTCTCCTTTTGATATACTGATTTCTTTGCCATGACATCAATAAAATTAATGCAATATTTGGCATTAATACATAGGTAAATATTTGCAAGTTCATCAATTTTTTTTTTTTATCTTATTTCATTTTTAAATAAATGAATAATTAAATTACTATCTATTATCAAAATTTAGGGGAACTGCCTTCATGGCAGAGACAATGATCCTTTGGCCAACTTTTATACTACATCATCAACTCCACAAGTAGGTATCGAATAAATAATTATAATTAATACATTTGATTACTATAATATTATATGAATTATTGTCTCATAACTTATTGTGCATGTGCATTAGTTCACTTCTAGACCATCGACGTTCACATTTGACAACGAAGACCATCGTTTCACTTTCCTTGAGGTATCTTTATTTGCATGTTAATTTGATTTAATTGATTATATTTAATTATTAAATGAATGAATAAGTAAATTAATAGATAAATTATGATCAAAATCTAGATTCAAAGTGGTCATGGCAGTGATCACATTCCTTCACCTGGCTTTGTGATGACATCATTGAGTCCATAGGTATATATGTAATAATGCATTATAATTAACATGCCAGTAGCACATTCTTATATGAAAGGTTTTCTTATTAATTACCATACATATGAAGTAGTTTAATGTTTGAGCTACAACATCGAGACCACACACTAAAGGATGCGGTGGAACCATCACTGATGTGCCATTTATTCATTAGTGGGGTTGTAAAAAATTACCGGTATTCTTGATAACTATGTATATTACTCTCATTGTTTCATTTTTCAGTTATTAACGATAGAGACTCCTCCTGGTCTTCGTGATACTTTGGATTGTAGTGTAGCCGCAACTGTAGCTAGTTCTAAAGAACTGAGTGAGGTATTAAAGAGATTACTTAATTTTAATTATTTTTTAATAGTTTACATTGAAATTTTTAATGATATTCATGTATGTATTTTAAATATTATTTTGATCATTTTTGTAGGGACTTATTAATCTATATCATTAGCGTGCCCCTTTGGTGCATGTACATATTGACTATTTTCTAATGGTAAGTGAATATGTTATTTCATGTGATCGTATAATTCAATTTTGATGTATATTAGTTATTAATGTTTATACTTTTTATTTTATCAGCTCGAGTTGCATAAGAGTGTAGGCAGGAGGACTAGTGAGCACACTTGAAAGACTACAACATCTACTGCATCTCCATCAACGTGACGATCGAAGAAAGCCAGAGCCTTGTTTTCTTCCACTTTAAGGAAACGACTAGATTAGAGATATAAATTGTATGTCTATAAGACATTACTGGACATATTTTTTCATATTGTATAAGTGACACGTTCTACATCCATTTGGGTTTCATGAAGCTAGTTTAATTATACTAGATATATTCGATGTATGACATTATTGAACATATATTGCTTTATGCCCTATGAATATATATAGTTTACATTTTAAGTATGTAATTCATGTGTCATGTCTTTTGATGTTACTACTTTATGTTTATGTGGATGTTGTATACTTTGTAAATCGCTCATGCCTTATATTTATGCTTGCACATGTATCTATGTTTATTGTTACTGTATGATTCATACTTTATGAGAATATGTATGTTTCCTTTCATAAATCTAGAGTCATAATTTCCATTCCAACACCTTAAACAAGTTTAAATATGTCATATAAGATCAAAAACATCAATCCTACCAAATTTAAGTCCTATTGGAGCATTTTGACCACCTCAATGTCTTTGGAGCATTACAAGAACCTTAAGGGAAACACCAATATGGTGTGGTCTAGAATGTTTGAGTGAGTTTCAAAGCCTAAAATTTTTATCCCTAGTTGTTACTCATCCAATTAAAGGTGTTGGTGCAAACGATTTGACCCCAGGATGAACGGTTTGAAAGATACACAATGTTGCTTGTTTTCATCGAGGCACGTTGCAAGATTTGACATCAATTGAGATTGGGTTGAAAATTTCAAATGATGTTAAATCTCCCACAATTGATATATTTTATTTTAGGCCTCTATAACAAGGTCCTGTAGTAGCTTGCATTTTTTTCGATAACTCACACAAGCTAGGAGAAATCATCCTCAAAAGATCATTTCTCAATGGTGCTTATTGTGCCTTAAGGGACACTTCAATCTGGAGTGGTCTATAAAATTTGAGAGAGTTTGTGTGAAAACTAAGGTTGATCCTAGCATTTACCTGTCCAACCAGACTTGTTGGTGCATGCGGTTTGAGGCCACGATGAACAGTCGTAAAGATATGCAATGTTGCAACTTTCAACTAAGCAACATTGCGAGTTTTGGCATAACTAGTATTGGGTTTCCAAATGAAAATGAAATTGAATATCCAAAAAATGAGAAAGGTTATTATAGACCTTGATCACATGGTCTCACAAAACTTGATGGTTTGTTGATACCTCATACAAGCTCCAAGAAATGACTACCTAAAAATTGCCAATTTTTGTGTTAACTGCACCTTTAGGAATACTTTTCTCTAGAGTGGTTGATAATATTTGAGCCACTTGTTGAGAAAAAAGAGGTTTTTCCTATTATTTAACTAGTTAACTAGAGCTATTGGCATAGACGGTTAGAGGCCACAATGAATGGTTTGAAATATATGCAATGTTGAAACTTTGAACTGAGCAACATTGCAAGTTTTAGCATCAACCGAGATTGGGTTTCCAAATGAAAAAGAAATGTAATATCCAAACATTGAGATAGGTTATTGGAGGCCTCTATGAAATATTCTAGTAGAATCTGATGGTTTGTTGATACCTCACATGAGCTCAAAGAAACAACCTCCTAAAGATCACTAATTTTGGTACTGAGTGGACCTTTAGGAACACTTCTCTCTAGAGTGGTCAAGAACATTCGACCCACTTGCTGAGTGTAATGAGGTCATTCCTAGAATTTAGAAAGCCAACTAGATATTATGGCACAAACATTTTTAGGCCAAAATGAATGGTTTGAAAGATATGGAATTTTGAACAACTTTTAACTTAGCAACATTACAAGTTTTGGCATCAACTGAGATTGGGTTGCCAAATGAAAATGAAATTGAATCTCACAAAAATGAGATAGGTTATTATAGGCCTTCATGACATTGTCCTATAGAACATGATGGTTTATTAATACCTTGCATGAGTCCAATAAATAGATGCCTAAAGATCACCAAATTTGGTGCTAAATGCACCTTTATGAACACTTTGATTTAGACTGGTGGGCAATCTTCGAGCGACTTGGTGAGTAAAACAAGTTCATTCCTTGAGTTTACCTAGCCAAATAGAGCTATAGGTGTAGATATTTTTAGGCCATAAAGAAGGGTTTGAAAGATACACAATATTGTCACTTTCAACTAAGAAACATTGCAAGTTTTGACATCAACCAAGATTGGGTTGGCAAATGAGAAGGAAATTGAATTTACCATAAATGAGATCGGTTATTGTAGGCCTCTGTAACAAAGTCTTGTAGCACCTAAAATTTCATTGATACCTTGCATGAGCTCTGAGAAACAACTACCTAAAGATTTCCAATTTTGGTGTTGAGTGTACCTTTAGGAACACTTCATTCCAGAGTGGTCGGCAATGTTTGAGCCACTAGATGAGAAAAATGATTTCATTCGTAGAATTTACCCTACCAACTGGAGATGTTGGCACAAATGGTTTGAGGCCACGATGAATGGTTTGAATGATACACAATGTTGTAACTTTCAACTAAGCAACATTATATGCTTTGGCATGAACCAATATTGGGTTTCCAAATGAAAACAAAATTCAATCTACAAAAATTGAGATCAATTATTATAGGCCTCCGTGACACGATCATGTAGCACCTAACAGTTTGCTGATACCTTGCAAGAGCTCTGAGAAATGACCACTAAATATCTATGATTTTGGTGTTGAGTGAACCTTTAGGAATACTTTTCTCTACAGTGGTCGACAATGTTTGAGCCACTTGGTGAGAAAAATGAGTTTGTTCCTAGCATTTACCTGGCTAGCCAAAGTTGTTGGTGTAGACAGTTCGAGGCCATGATGAATAGTTTAAAAGATACGCAATTCGATCAAGCTTTGTGCACAATATGGAACTATTACATGGGGTCCAACCAATGAGTTCTCTTGAGGTATACATGGAAGAACTTGTAAAAGTTTATTTTAATCATCATATGACAGCAAACTATGTGGAAATTGAACCAAAAACTTAAATTGTCACTATGATTGATTTTAAGAAAATTTGGTCTATAACAATGAAATTAGACATTAAGAACCATTTCACATCATGATATTAAACATAAATAAGGTTATTTGGTCCCCTTAAAATAATTATTTCAGCATATTCATTCTGCGATGGCATTCATAAGAAGCCTTCCATAACAAAGATGATTATATGTTGTAACAGTTACAAATTTTCAATGAATTGCTACACTAGGGTGTGCAATATCACTTCAAAAAAATAATGGAATCAACCCAAAACAATTGCAATTTTTATAAACCTAAACACGTCATCCAAATATAGAACCTTATAATTTTGTAATTTTTGAAAGTAAAGATATTAAACAAAATGTATTCAAACCGTTGACAGTGAGGGGTTTGTGAGAATTTTGACAAAATAAATGGATGTCTTTCTATAATGCATGGAAAAAATGAAAATTGACGTAACTGAAATCAATCTATTTATTCTTCACTTCCACATTTTATTGAGATCAAAATTCAAGATCAAAATGAAATGGCACATGACTGTCATAAGATTTTGCAAGAAAATTAAAATGTAATGCTTTTTTCTTTGAGATCTTCAACCAAAATTCAAATATATATTCCCTTGACCCAAAGAGGTTATTTTAAACCAATAAGATATAATTTATAACTATAGTCAACCAATTTTAGCTACTTTGGATGTTACCCCCTTAATTAACAACTAGTTTTTCCAATGTTGCAAAAGTTGTCAACAACTTTTTGCAACATTATTCTAATTTTTGACAATTTAACATCAAAAATACTTATTACATTCCAACTATGATTAATATGAATCAAAAGAACCAAAAAAAGCATTTACATGTCATCCTTACTTATTTGACTATTTTGATCACATTTGACCAACCTAGGGCCTTATAGGCCAAATGGTTACATAGTGGCTCATTGGGCCTTATAGTAGCATCATAATGCATGAAAAGACATCAAATAACTATGAAAATAAAATTAATGGCCCTAACATGTGTATGTGTGGTTTTGGGTCTTCATTCTTGCAGCTGAAAATACACACACTTCAATGATCCATTAAGTGGTTAGCGGGTTAGAAAATAACAAAACCTGAATATTAAAAACATCCTAAGCTAACCGACAACAGTTCATTGCCTTCTAGTAGGCAGGAGTATGGATTTTTGTCTTAGGTCATCATAAAGTCCAGTGACTACACCAATATCCTAAACAAAGTATTTTTAAAACTATTTCAATAAATGATCTAGATGATATGCAGATGTAGTTTGTGGTAAATCCAAGCTAATTAAGAATTCATTTTAGAAGCACTAAATGAAATGTGTAAGATTCTTTTTAATGAACACAAAATTCAAATGTGCTCTAAATTATAATTTTTCATGCTTTAACAAAAGTAAACTAACAATTAATAAAGTTAAACAAGTTGAAAGATAAGAATGCAAGAAAGCTAGAATAAAAATTGCATAATAACGATAGCAAAAGTTAGGATCCTTGGTGGAGGAAATGAGCTTCTCTTTTGTAGAAAATCTCCGTCGAATAAACGTTCGAGATTAAAGGAAACAAGTGGCTCAGATTTGATTCATGGAAGCACAATCCATGTGCAAAGAATGTGATTGGTTGAAACATTCATTTGACTGAACTGACTGATCAGTCTTATTTGGAAACTTCCAAATTGATTTTCAGTTAACAACTTTGTTTCTAGAATGATAAATAGTGGAGAATCAATTAACTAAGTGGAACAAGATTGTTTCCAATTTGATAATTAGTTGAATGGATTTGATGATGCCATATGCATTTTTAATAATTTAAATGATTTTGAATGCATATTTCTTTTTATTAATTAATTTAATTCCTTTTTTATTTAATTTATAAATTTTTAATTTTATTTAATTAATATATCAGAAAAATCAATTCAGTAATTAACATAAGGTTTATTTGCCAATGTGTTATGATTTAAGGAATTAATTAATTAATCAAGTACGATGATTGATTAGGACCTAGGGTTCAGGTCATATTCGCTTGAAATTGATAGATTGAGGAATTGTCTTTTTTATTTAGGACTTAGGGTTTATCAAGATTAGTGTTTCTTGATTAATTGTTGCAATTGGGGGTCTAGGGTTTAGATTACCATTTTTATCTGATTACATTTTCTCCTCTTTGAATTGATGTGTGATCAGTGCATTGTTTCAAAGACTTGTTAGCGATGAGACCTGGAACAGTTTGATTTCAAATGATGAAACCATTCTTTTAAAGAAGAAGACTGACTTTGAGCTTGATTTGATGGAGATCAATCAAAATATATAAACAGAGTGCTTGGTTTTATTTAAAGTGATTAAAATAAACATCTGTCAGGAACTCATAAAAATTTTGATTGGTTTGAACGAAAACAGTTTAGTTTGAAGCGATGAAACTGATTATCATTAAAGGATTTGATTAGCAAGCAAATTGACTTGATTTGAAGAAATGAAGCTAATTTGATCAATGTATATAGTTTCAATAATGAATAACTTGTATAAGACTAATCTTGTCTGGTTTCAAGTGTATTCACCAATGTATAAGATGATTAATTAGGTTGCCATTTATTTTAAGATAATCTCAACTTGATTTGATGCGATGAAGCTGAGATGCCCCAAGTGATTGGGTTTTGATTGAGGATGTGATTACTGGAATGTTGATGTCCTGATCCTTCCCCCTCGGGAGTGAAATAAAAGTATGGCTAGGTTCCCCAATTATGAGAAGAAATTTGATTGATAACATGACGCAAGATGAAGTTGATCTCATTAGAAATAGGTCCCAAGCGATTAGGACAAAAGATGTACTTGATGGGAGGTAATGTTTCACTAAAATTGATCAAAATTATGATACATGGATTGATAAGAAGAAATTATAAGAGATTTATAGTGTTTTGGAGTCCTGAGAGACTGATTGTGCAAGTGGTCAGCTGTAGTTGATTGAAAAATTCAAACGTCAAAAGCGGCAAGTAAATTTTTTTTCATATTTCAATTTCGATCCTGAAAATGGAATCAGGACAGTTGAATTAATTAGGGGTGTCATGTTCAAACACAACTACCCACTTGGAAAAATGAAGATTGATCGATAAGAACCTTAGATCCTTTACATTAGAGAGAGATATCGATATTATGGAGATTTCAACACCATGCGAATGCAGATGCAGATGCAAGACTAACATGAATGCAACCTAAGGTGTAGTCAGTGAACCTTTAGTGTTGAAAATTTTTATCATCGAGAATTTTTGGAATATCAGATTCGATACAATCCTTACTGGTGCCACTACGACCATAAGAATATAAATATGACTTTCATTGGATAAGATATGAGAAACTAACGTAAGCATCGGGGCACAAAAGCTGAGATTACCTAAGCATTATTTCTATTTTATGTTGCAAGAGTACACATATATTGAGGAATTCAAAGCCAAGATAACAATGAGTGTGATCTTGTGTAAACAAGCATAGAAATAATAGTCAAGGAGATAGTTCCAACCTCACCTTGGCGTACAAGTAAACAGGATTGAGGGATGTGAGGCTTGTGCACCTTAATGCAGGAGCTCTTACAACATACACCATGTTTATTTGATGTTTTTGGATCATCGGAACCACACCAACAAGAAGTAAACAAAGAAAATACTGACAAAAAATCAATGAAAAATAGACAACATACAAATATAGGTTTAGCATACTTTAGTCAATTTTAAAATTTTTAGATGTGTATATGTATGAGGTGTTGAGAAAAACCGTCGTGCTTATGAGTGCAATGTGTTTGATTGATATCAATCTATTGTTTATGTTTGTGGTATCCAATGTGTCTTAAGAAATGTAGATGTGTCCAAAGATAGTGTTAGGAAACACTTTTGATTAGGGTGTTTAGAAACACCTGTTTGTGTCAGTAGCAAGTCGTCCTTCAGAATTGAAAAGATTACTGACTCTGGTGTAATTGAAAGAAGTGATTTGATTTGGGGATCCATTCCCCTAGTAGAAAATGATGATGACTGACTTGACTCATACTGCGGGGACAAACCCGATTCGATTGCCCCTAGACGATGACTATGGATGAGTTTCAAGCTAGGAGGGTTCTCAACAGAACTAGAGTGTCACGAAAGTGACCAAAAGGTATGTACAAACTGGAGCGAAGGATTGCCAAGGCTGAGTATAGATAGATGGAGCGCTGAGTACAAGAGGCACATGCTTACTAGGTTTTCACCTACTTGGTAGAGATGTTATTTAGCATAAATTGACTTTATTTGAAATGATGAAGCCAATTTTATCAATCTGTATGGTTTCAAAAATGATTGACTCATCTAAGACTGATCTTTCTTGTTTCTAGTGTATCCATCACTATATAAGACAATTGATTGGGTTGCTTTTGATTTATGATAACCTCAACCTGATGTGATGTGATGAAGCTGAGATGTCCCATGTGATGGGGTCTTGCTTGATGATGTGATCATTAAAAACCTGGTAAGCATGTCTGTGTCGCCATCCTTTTTTTCTTTTTCAATTTTTTTTTGTATTTTTATTTTTTTGATTGATGCATCAAGGAACCTATTGCTAGGTTCTCACCAAGATGATCATTTTTCAGGACTTTTTCCAATTTTTAGATTTTTTTTCTGTCTTTTAGAGATTACTCATTCTCAAGAAAGATCACATTGGTTTGCCCCCAATGTCTAGCAAGGTGTAGATCATTACACATGGAGTAGAAAGTTGATGGATGAGGAAAATAAACAATGGTGGATGAAGAGGATGAATGAAACCCTCAAAGAAAGTCTCCTCAAGAATACCCAAGTTAGGGAAAAACTAATATAACAATGTAGGCTCATAGGGAGGTGGTGGATAGCATATAGGATAATGACCTGATGTCCTAAAAAGCATGAGGTGCAAAAGAGTGAACATGTAAAGAATTTTTTGAGAATCAATTATTGTATTTTTTGTTCTTCGTTTGATCAAGACCATGTGGTCAATTAGATAGGATAGCGATGTGATAGCACGATTAGGATAAGGGGTGATGGAGGTATAAGTGAATGATTTGAGATTTGTGCAAATGATGCTCAGAGATAGGAAGGATAGGCTTGGGATAAGAGAGATCATGATAGGGTACCATGGATGAGAGCAAGTGAATAGGCTGATAGAAAGGATACTGCATGTCAAGAGGCATAGTGTTCATGATAGGCTCAACCTTGCCAAGATCACCAAAAGGAACATGGATGTTCATGGGCTAGCTTGATGTAAGATATGATGGATAAGATGACATGGAAGGAACTTGCCCCAAAGTGAAGAGTGCAAGTAGGAGGAATTACCCATGACATCTGTTTGCCAGGTTTTCATCATGGTACTTATCCAAGGCACCACAAGAAGTGGTTTTCACCATAAGATGGATTTATTTTTCTTTACTTTTGATACCAGGGTGCATGTTTACCAGGTTTTCACCAAGGTACTTTTTTTTTTGTAATTTTTATTGTATGGAGGAACTTAAGCTTATTTCTCTTCAGATACTACTCCTTTCAAAGATATTCTATTATAGGGAAAGGCTACTAAAAGTATTCTCAAAGATGCTGATAGGGTGATGGTAGGGAATGAAATAAAGGATAAGGGAGATGGTAGCCAAGGATTTATGTGATGGATTGGATAAGAGGAATTGAAGGATATGGGATGTGTGGGTAGTAGGTAGGTGTAGGATATTGGATAGATTATTCAAAGGTTTGTGTAGAGGTAGATGGAAATGGAAAAAGATCAACATTAACACACCCCTTAAAGAGTAGTGGACAGATGGAGGAAAAGTGAACGGATTAGTTTGAGGCTTTGATGTATGAGTGGGTATGGATCTTGGTGCATAGACACCCAAGATGGATGGAGAAGAGGGTAAAGTATTCAAGGTAATGGATTTTGGGACATGAGGACCCAAAATAGAGTTAGAAGATGGGAGATGTTTAAATGGAGATGAAGTGGAAGACTTTGGAAGCTTGGATGCCAACTCTAACTTTTCCTTTTTGTTCAAGTCTTTTAAGAGAGACATGGGAATCCACATAAATTTTGATTTTATTTTTGTATCCAAGTCCTTTAGAAGAGACTTGGGATCCACATATTTTTTTATCTTCCTTTTGTATCCAAGCCCTTTAGAAGAGACTTGGGAATACACATAGCTTTTGATTTTCCTTTGTTTTTGGATTATTTAGAATGCAATTCTTCCATGATGGATTTAGGAACCCATATTTTCTTTGATATTATTCTTTGCCAAGTGGACCTTTGCGATATTTTCAATATTTCCTTTTTCTTTGTAGTCACATGTTGATTAGATTGGACATAGTAATAATCATATGTAAGTGGATTCTTGTATTTTTTATTTCTTCATTACACATCCAAATTACTTCCAAAAAACTTGGGAACTGTGGATGAATAGGGCTGATATGATTGGTTCATATGGATAGGTTGATAGGGAGAGTTCAAGGATGCATGTCTTTGTTGATGTTGATAGGGGATAGGGTAAGTGGATGATAAGCTATTAGTTATAGGCATGGTGGATGGAGGGATATAAGCACCCAATATAGATGAATGGTTTGATGGTTTTAGCTTTGGAATATAGGGACCAAGGATAGATTTGGAGGATGGGAAAGGATGATACTTAAGTTTAAATGGAGGTGTTATATGATGAATGTAGACCTCTGAATTCAACACAAACACAACATAGTTTTTACACAATCGCTCAATTCACAAAGACAAACATGAATTATTTGTTCTACAAATTCGATTGAGGTGACCTGTTGCCTCCTAATTAGTTGTGGATGTTGAGTTTACCCTCAGAATGAAAGCCAACAACCTAACCATTGCTAACATGGAGGATTTTAAAAATGCAAGAAGAGAGGAATCACCATTAATCTTATGAAATCTGCAACTAGTCTATGAGAAAATGCTCTTAATCTATGAATTGAGAAACAATTAAGCTATGGAATGAGTTGAAACTAATCTAAGAATGAATTGCAACTAAGATATGGAAGCAAAATGCAATTAATCTAAGAAAGAAAAAATGCTTTTAATCTAGAGATGAAATACTTGTAATCTATGAAAGGAATTTTCTTTTAAACTAGAATTGAACTTGAAATGAATTTAAGAAGCTTAAAAGCACCAAATTAAATTGTTAGTCATATGGATGAATCATAAATGAAAGCTAAACATCTTAGATTCTAATTAAAATTTAAACTAATTATGCAAATTAAGCTTGAAACATGAAAGAATTGAAATGCAAAAAAAAAATGACTATAATATTGATGCTCTCCAAAACATTATCCTCTCTAATGAAGAAAAGAAATCCAATTTATAGAAAACCATGGAAAGAGAGTGAAGAGTTTCTTGAAAAGAAACAATTGTCTCTTCATTCTCTTTTGAGACAAATATGCAAAGATTATTTAAATAAAAGGGTGAATTATTGCCACATAAGTGTCCTTTCACATGGAATTATGGAATTCCTTTTTGAGGATAATTCACCCAATAATTAAATAACCTTTCAATTCCTTTTATGTATATTAGCCAAAGGGGGTGGAATTGATTTAATTGAAAGCACTTAAGACTTTAGATTTAAATCAATTAATCATAGGGGTTTTTAGCTAATAATCATTGAGAATTTAGGAATTAAATGTAATGTCAAATTTATGCAAATTTGGGTTTTCTGCATTTGAAACTCAGTCGATTAAAGTCAATTAGGAGAAGAATTTGCCTAATACAATAGGACTTTGAAGATGAGAAAATGCACCAAAATTGATTAGGATTATTAGGTGCCAATTTTGGGGTGTTATAGGAAGGAGCTAAGGTGTCGAGGGGATATCAACATCTTTCGAGTGAGTTGCATTGTTGAGACTCTTCTCTTTAAAATTCTATGTTATATCAATAGGTACATGGGTAGCTTTGATAGGAGAAATTTTTCTAGGAGCATCTGAAGCTTGAGGGGATTTATTTGTATGCAAGGGATTTTGAGGAATGGTGGTTTCTGGATATAGAATAATATGACAAGGGGATCATGGGATGCTCTGATCTTGACAAGGATGTTTATATGGTGTACAAAGGGTACTTTGGTCTTGATTTTCAATAGGGTTATTAGAGATGGTGGAAAGGATATCTTGATCTTGCTTGGGAGATGGAGGGCTATCCTCTTGGAATAAATGGAAGGGGATGATATAATCATCATGAGACTCTTGAGATATGTGACTTTTGTCAACCATTGGATTATGATGTATGGTGTCTTGATCTTGATTATTACTGATATTTATTTCTTCACACTTTGGATTATCGTCTTGACATGGAGGCACTTCTAAGCACAAGATAGGAGTTTTGATTTAAATGAGGGATTCTTGAAAGAGTAATAGAGTATCATTTTGAGTAGGCCTGATAGGCATTGAAGGAAATGGATTCTTTTGGTCTATGATCTTTGAAGCCTCATAAATAATAGCAACCGTATGTTGATTAGCTTGGATCTATTTTAGATGTAGCCCTTGAGGGTAGACATAGTGATCATTAGGTTTAGTCTTTGATAGAGATGGTGTGGCTGCTTGTGAAGCTTTAGGAGATGGAGGAATGGTGGAAGAAGTAGATGTGATATGAGAACCATTGCAAGACATAGATTTTTTATATTCATCATGCTCGAGATTAAATGAATCATTAGGATTTTCAACTTTGATTATGCCATCACATATGAGGTCTTTGATTTTATGTTTCAACTCCATGCAAGATGAAGTTTTATGCTCATTATGTCGATGATATGCATAGTATGTATTCAATAATTTCAATCCATATAATGTGAATTGAGGTAATGTGATGAGATCATGTTCAATAATTTCTTCCAATGTTGACTCATATGATTGTCCCAAAGGAGTGAAGTCCCTCTTGCGTTTAATCTAAGTTTTTTTCTTTCATGAGGTTGCTAATCCCTTTGTAGGTAGACTTCATGGTGTTTTCAATAGCTTTTAGGGATTTTTACCCACTCTCTTGATCAAAAATAGGATTGTCATACCAAGCTTTCTTCGTGTTGGAAGGAAGTGGAGAGATGTGAGAATCATGATTAAATAGAAAAGGATAGGTTGATCTTAATGAGGAATTGTTGGATGGTGTATCCTTTTCCCCCTTTAATTCCTGGAGTTTAGATTTTAAAGTTTGAAGTTTTGAAAAATCTTCCATAAGAGTCTCTTCTTTCTCATTATTAGGACCATAAGGTTTAGACCATTTTCTTTTAGACATTGTAAGATTGGCTTGATGCACTTTCTTAGAAGATTGAAGAGAAGGTACGATGAATTAGTTGATTGCCTAATAGATGATAAAGTGATATATAAAGTGTTGAGTAAGTCCAAGACCAAAATGAAAAAGAGATAATGTCCAACTGAAAAGGAGAAGCAAAGACTCCGATCTTGAGTCAAGGTTAACAAACCTGCTCTCACAACACAGGATAAAGATAGCGTGGACAAAGATGATAATATAACAAGTCACTTGGACTAGCACAACAAATTTAGATTTGGAAATAGAAATCGAGTTAGACTATCAATAGATTGCACTCAAAGAAAAAATAGCAGTGATGTTGTTAAAGCACAGATTTGGTGAAAATTCAGACAAAACCTTCACAACAATATACCAACTTGGATAGCAATTTGACTGATTTTCAAATTTTTGACACTAGATGTAGAAACTAGAACATGAGTTTGATAATTTAACACCTAAGAGTGCATATTTTGAATCATTGATAATTTCAATGTTTGTTTCGATTATTTTTTTTGATGTTTCACTCACGCAAGACACATCAAGATTAATGGTTGTTGTAAAAAGAACAAACACACCACAACCTAGGTAAGCTAGGGAAATATTTGTTGAATTCCCGCTTGAACCAAAGTTCAGCCACGCCTACTCATAGCGGACAACTTAGAAGCTTGGAGGCATGGGATCCTCCTTACAGTGCACTTACTTCTCAGGCACACCAAGCTTTAAATCCTAAGGGTAATTACTTCCCAGGGGACTGTTGTCTCTACTAAGAGCCATGAAAATGTGGGATGTCTTAGTAGGTCTCAGACCTTCTGCATTAGCAAATAGAGGGATTTTGGTCACTAGAACAAAGTTTTTATTCAGGGCATCTATTCAAGTATCTATACATGTGGCAGATTAGCCTTGTTAAGGAGGCCTCCCAACCTATAGAAGTTAAGTTTTGTATATTTTTATGCACCACACGGGTACTGGGGGAGATCTTTTGTCAACATAGTGAAATTGACACCTATTCACTATGAGATTAATCAAAATAACATTTTTTATATACCGGTTTGGAAGGGCTTGTGTTTATCCTATTATTGGTTGGGCAATCTCTCTCACTGGCTACGTTAAAATTCTCAGGAGGTAGCCACGCTAAAATATTTGTATGAATTTCTCTTGTACCCAAGATCTGTGAAGGCAAGGGGAGAGGATACATTCATGAAATTTTTTGGGCTTACAAATCTAGAGAACACTTCAAACACTTAAGAAAAGTGATTCTTTCTAAGCACCAATTCTGAAGTGTTATTTAATAACAAAACGTAGACATGATAGTTTTGGAAGACACACAAAGTCTTTGAAAAGCATCCTTCATCAAACTCATTAGTAGTTCATAAATTTTTCTTCATTTACAATGTCTTGTAAACAACTGTTAGGCTGTGAAAATAGAAAAATAGCAAATAAAGACAACTGTGAGCGTTAGAGAATCAATAAAATCTTGTTGTTTTTATCAATTTAAAATTAAAAAACTCATGCAATCTAAAAAGAAAAACATACAATCTATAGAGATGACATGCAAGCTAAAAATTAAAATATGCAATCTAAAGAAATGACATGCAAGCTAAAAAGAAATATATGCAACCTACAGAAATGACATTCAAGCTAAAAAGAAAAATATTCAACCCACAAAAATGACATGCAAGCTAAAAATAAAAACATGTAACCTACAGAAAAAATATGCAAGATAAAAAGAAAAACATGCATCCTATAGAAATGACATGCAAAATAAAATGAAAAACATGCATTCTACCAAAATGACATGTAAGCTAAAAACAAAAAAACATGCATCCTAGAGAAATGATATGCAAACTAAAAATCTAAAAATGCATCCTAGAGAAATGATATGCAAGCTAAAAATTGAAACATCCATCCTACAAAATAAAATGAAAGCTAAAAATAAGAAACATGCATCCTAAAGAAATGAGATGCAAGAAGAAATGATTTTGTATAGTAAAAAATAATAAAAATGTGATACAAAAGTGATAGCACAGAGATGGAACACAATTAAATAGAACTCAGAGGAGCTGAAATAATAATAGATAGAAGATAGAAGGAATTGTGGTCATGGATTTGGGCCCCACGGTGGGCACCAGAAATGTATGCGTGGTTTTGGGTCTTCATTTTTGCAGCTGCAAACACACACACTTCAATGATCCATTAAGTGGTTAGTGGATTAGAAAATAACAAAACCATAATATTAAAAACATCCCAAGCTACCCGACAGTGGTTCATTGCCTTCTAGTAGGCAGGAGTATGGACTTTTCTCTTAGGTCATCACAAAGTCCATTGACTACACCAATATCCTAAATGGGGGATTTTTAGAACTATTGATAAATGATCTACATGATATGCAGATGCAATTTGTGGTAAATCCAAGCTAATTAAGAACTCATTTTAGAAACACCAAATAAAATGTGTAAGGTTCATTTTAATGAACACAAAATTTAAATGTGCTCTAAATTATGAGTTTGCATGCTTTAACAAAAGTAAACTAACAATTAATAATGCTAAACAAGTTGAAAGCTTAGAATGCAAGAAATATAGAATAAAAATTGTATAATAACGATAGCAAAAGTTAGGATGCTTGGTGAAGGAAATGGTCTTCTCTTTTATAGAAAATCTTTGTCGAATCGACGGTCAAGATTAGTGGCTCAGATTTGATTTGATGAGGCACAATCCATTTGCAAAGAATGTGAATGGTCGAAAGATTCAGTTGACTGAACTAACTAATCAATTTTTTCTCGAAACTTCCAATTTGATTTTAAGTTAACAACGTTATTTCCAGAATGATGAATATTGGAGAATCAATTAACTGAGTGGAACTGGATTGTTTCCAATTTGATAATAAGTTGACTGGATTTGATGATTTCATATGCATTTTTAATAATTTAAATGATTTTGAATGCATTTTTTTATTAATAAATTTAATTCCTTTTTTTATTTAATTGACAAATTTATAATTTTATTTAATTAATATATCAGAAATATCAATTAAATAATTAACATAAGTTTTATTTTCTAATGTATTATGATTTTAGGAATTAATTAATTAATCAAGTACGATGATTGTTTAGGACCTAGGGTTTAGGTCAGATTAGCTTGAAATTGATAGATTGAGGAATTGCCTGTTTGATTTAGGACTTAGGGTTTGTCAAGATTAGGGCTTCTTGATTAATTGTTGCAATTGGGGGTCTAGGGTTTAGATGACCATTTTTGTTTGATTACAACATGATCTTATTAGAATAATTTGAATGTTTTGGCCTCTATGGAGCCTTGATGCTCTTGCATCATAGCCTTGTGACTGTTACAATGAACAGATGGCCAAATGACCTCAAAATAATCTAGGACCTTCCCAACATGTCAAATATGACTTAAATACATTTTTCCACCATTTTTCTTATTTTGACCACTTCTAGTAGCTTTGACCATTACAGGACCTAATTTCTTTAAAACCTACAAAATGGCTCAATGACCTTACGAACAGGTTTCAATTGATCATAACATCCTTATTTGACCTAAAAGGGAATATAATTGCCTCATATTGGGCTTATTACATTTATTTGACCAAATTGGTCTTAGTGGCTCTACATCACTTATATTGGGAATATTAAGATAGCTCTCAGGAATTGAATAATTTTACTCCTTAAACCTCAAAACTAATATTTATAGAAGGAAGAAAGTTTGTTGGCAGCATTGATATCCTCCAACACAAAACTTTATAGGGTCTTAGTAGCCCGTATCTAGCCATACCATAATTTGTTTTACGTCCATTTCTAGAATTCATTTGCTAAACATATTTTTTTAATTAATAATCAAAAACATGTTTACAAGTCATCTCATCAGGAGCACTAGGGGGAAAGATCTGAGAAGAGAAAACCTCTGGTGTTTTCACAAAAACAACAAGATAAATTTTGTCATTAATTCTTACAAACTTCATGTTATACATACAGGGTAATGCATTGCCAATTTATAGTTCACCCAATGCGGATTCAAGGGAATTTTGTCCTATACAAATATAAATGTTATATGTACATGCATTCAAATAGAATTGACATTGTGACATTTTGTATCAAATTTTAGTCCAATGAACTAGCTGGATCTACCCTAGGATTTATTGTCTCAAGTATTGCCTCATGGTCTAACTCACGAACCTTCCAAAGATTTCTTTTGTGTGGATTTCCTCCATATATGATCAAACAAAAATTTGATGCAACGAAAAGGTTATGATAATCAAGAATCTTCCTTTGTGCCTCCCAATCCTTGAACAACCACAACCTAGGGATCTTCATACCATACTCTCTAATTTATGTACCAGTTAAAACCATTCCTCCTATAGGGTATTCTAATCCTTCACCATTCGTAACTGAGAGATCCAATTTTTTTTCCCTTATTCTTTGTATTTAGGTGCAATAACAAAATAAACATCATCTACAATGATAGAAACATAATCAGGAGATTAATTTACCGAATAGTTAGGATAAAGTAATAAATTTGAGATTATTTATACATTGACAATTTACCCAGTTGCACTAGATCAGAAAAAAGGTCAAATTCAATGGAATATTCCATTTGTGTTAGTTGTAGTACTATTGGGGGATGATAGGAGTCAAGTAGGATCAAAATTTGTGTAGATAATTCATCGATCCATTCCTTTGACTCGCACACATCCCAATCTTCTTCTACACATGATGAACAAAAGAACACCATATGTCATGTGTGGATGATCCACGGGCCTATATTAGAGCTTCTAAAAGAGTGTATCTCACTTGATCCTATCAGTTTACAATAATCCTCATATGGTGCAAAGTTAGTTTCATCCATCAACAAAAATAAATTATGAACCGTACACTCATCGTCATTACCTAGACCCATTGTAGCATTACACCACTAGATGATACATCTCGCATCTAAAATTGTTGCTTTCTCTTTGTACTTTAATTCTGCACATGCAAAGGCTCTTTTTGTACATAGACCTACACCATCATATTATCCCTTTCCATGATTGGCCTCTCTAAAAATTGACATATACTTAATACCAATGTTCTTATCCATCCTTCTCAACCAATAAAACATCCAAGAATTCTTGAATTATGATGTGCAATTATCTGACTATATGATGTTTTGGCGATATGATATCCCATGTTAGCCAAATTACCATAAAATAGGTGAAAGAAACCATGTATAAACTCTGTAGAATTTGAGTGATCATCGCTGATGTAAAATTTATACTCTATAAATATCTTCCTATTGTCTTATGTATTTTTAGGTGAAGGCATGAATGTTATCTAAAAAAATATAGTAACCTATTGAGAGCTGTAATACTTTGCTTGCACCTCATTTTTTGGTTGTAGTCAATATTTCTTAGCAATGTCCATAGCTGAAACGATGGTATCAAGTGGGAATGTGTTCTTGCATAGCTTAAATTTCATATCCAACCATCAAGATTTATGTGTATGCCTTGCATAATCATACAAAAATTTTAAGTGGATCTAGGACACATTAATATGTCCTATTACACCTTATGACCCATTATGAATCCTTAATTACGACCCCGATGATATATTCTTAGGGGCCCTAATGGGTCATAAGTGGTCTTAAGGGGTCTAATGTGTCCTAGGACACCTTATTACCCTTAGGACTATCATATGGGTCGTAAGGGGTTGTAAGAGGTCTTAGAGGGTCCTATGACACCTAATGACCCATTAAGACCTCAAAGATATATTCTTAGGGGCCCTAATGTGTCGTAAGCGGTCTTAAGGGGTTGTAGGATACAATAATGTGTCCTAGGACACCTTATGACCCCTTATGAGAATTGTAAGTGTTTTAAGGGGTCTTAAGGGGTCTTAAAGGTTCCTATGACACTATATGCCCCCTTACAATCCCTAAGATGAATTGTTAGGGGTCCTAATGTGTCATAAGGTGTCTTAAGGGGTTTTAGGACAGATCAATGTATCCTAGGACACCTTATGAGCCCTTACAACCATATCACAAGTCTAAATGGGTCATAATGGGTCTTAAGTGGTCCTATGACACCTTATGACTCCCTAGGACCCCTAAGATATATTCTTAGGGATCCTAAATTGTCGTAAGGGGTCATAAGACACAAAAATTGGTCCTAGGAAACCTTAGGAGCTCTTATGACTATCTTACAGGTCCTGAGGGGTTGTAATAGGTCTTAAGGAGTCATAGAACACTTTATGACCTCTTAGTACCACTGCGGTGTATTCCAAGGGGTATTAAGGGGTCTTGTGACATCTTATGACCCCTTATGACCCCTTAGTACCCCTAAAATGTATTCTTAGGGATCTTCAAGGTTCATAAGGGGTCTTAAGAGGTCCTATGGAACCTTATGACCCCTTACAATCCCTTAGGACCTCGAAGATATATTCTTAGGGGTCCTAATGTTTCATAAGGGTTCTTAAGGGGTCATAGGAAACATTAATTTATCTTAGGACACCTCATGACACCTTATGACTGTTAGAGTAATTATATGTAGATACACTTATTAATTAGATCACTTTGATTTAGCTAATTAAGTTATTTAATACTCTATTTTACTTAAGGCATCTCTTAGGTGCATCATAATTAATATTTATATTAATTATTATGCGCAACCTAGCTTTTTACCTTTTTAGGGTTTCGTTCACCTTATAGGTTGAACTCTTGTAATTATTAGTTAATTATCTTGGAATACAATTTCTCTCACACCACTTGATATTTTCCAAGCTTTGCTTTTTGTCTCTTCAGCTTCCTTCTTGTAACAGGTCATTTGCATGTAGGTGTTCTTGGCGAACTGTGGAATTGTCTCTCTTAAACCCTACATGGTATCAGAGCTTCCCTATTGCTGCCTAGTCTGGAGGTATTGAATATGTGATTCGAGGATGAAAACCACAACTTCTCTAGGGTTTCTTCTTCAATCTAGAAGAGATGTTTTTTTTGGTGCACTTTGAGCCAAAATGAACATTGCCATTGTGCTCCTAAGGCCTAGAAGATCAACTTTTCATATAAAGTTGGTCATATTTGGCCATAGTAGCATCTACATATTTTTTTTTGCTCCTTAAGGTCGTATGACACGTTTCCTGAGGTGAAAAGTAAAAAAATTAGAAAAAACCCATTTAGGGCTTATTTTGGGGCGAAGCCAGACGTAGCACCCACACACCACCATCGCGCCACCCTAGCCCGGCCCGCGCCTAGCGCCCTACTGGTGGCGCCCCTGCCGATGCACCACCAGCTGGGCGCTCAGTAATGCCGATGACATAGTGCCACCCGGGAGTCGCTGCAACACCACCTAGGTGTCACTGCCATGCGAAGCTCTGTTCCCACGCCGCGGCTGGCCAACCCCCTGTGACGTCATCATTCTGGGGGTGACATAAGCATCCCTGGGACTAAAAAAAATTTCTGGCCAGACATTCCCCTAACGTGCAGATGGCCGTCAATTTTTTTCCCAGGCCCTACGACGGTCATTTGACCGTCAAATTTTTATCGTCTCTATGTTTTTCCAGAGAGCTCATTTTTGGAGGTGCAGTTGGTTTTTTGGCCATAACTTTTGCATATGGTGTGGTTTTTTGGAAAACAAAATATCGTCAAAAAGCTCTTTTTGAGCCAGAGATGATGATGCTGGTTTCATTTTCTGATTTTGCCAAAGTATATGATTTATTTTCCTCCATCTCTGCATCTGGCATCTAGGTTTTCTCCTTGTTTTTTATGTTTTCTTTAGTTATTTCTTTGGTGTACGGGTGATAGAATTATTCATTATGGGGGGTGCATTCTCCTTTCTGTAATTTACTTCAAAAAAGACCCTTCTACTTCCATCTTCTTCTCTCAATGTCAGACCCATCTCTGGCTTGGTTTACACCACATAACTATAACACCTAGAAAGCACACATGACCAAGCTGCTTATTTCACGTGTCTTATGGTCATGTCTGGATGAGAACCAACCTATTATATAGTGCCCTTTTGAGGTTCTTCAACACAGAAACAAAATGGATGAAGCCATGGGCTTGATTGCACTGAACATCTCTGACAGTTTCCTATTTCACCTAGATGGTTTGACCACTCCTCGAGCTATTTGGGGCAAGTTTCTAGATTTGTTTGGAATAGTGAATGAGGTTCAGGCACTACAGCTTGATGCAGTGTTGACCACTTTGACTCCTACCAGCTTTCCCACTATAGAGGAATTCTTGATGAAGTTAAAATCTTTGCGTTCAGTTTTGCAGGTATGTGGGAGGAACAAGATAGATGATGAGTGTATCTTCCTGATACTCTCAAAGTTGAGAGGACAGTATCAAATATTTTCTTCCACTTTCTACTCCATTATGAATGCTTTGGTTGCCAGACACACCATGCCTTCCTTTGAGACATTATGTGATTGGTTGACACGGGAACAAGATAAAATCCAACAGGTGAATTCTTTTGGCTCTTCAAGCCAAGCATTGGTTGCTCGGTCATCACAGGGGAAACAAAAATAGAAATTCAAACCGAAGAAATATTCAACAGGCAGTGAGTATTCCTCCAAACCTACACAAAAAACTAATTCAAAACCTCCAGCTAACTTTTCCAACGCTAAATCTTCTTCGAAGTCTACTGAGTCTACCTCCAAGACTAAGAAGAAATCAGTTGAAACCTATAGTTTTTTTGGCAAGGATGGACATCCCATTTTTAGGTGTTGGAAATGTTTGGAGACTTTAGAGGAAGCCATGCAGGAGCATCACATTTCTTCTCCTCATTCCACATCCTCCCCTACAAGGAAAGGTCATGCTCTTACTGCACAAGCAATGACTTCTGGGCCCACCTGGATTTTAGATTCCAGTGCCTCTCACCATATGACTCACACTCAAAACTTGGTCACCTCACTTGCTCCTTGTGCTACTTCATAGATTTCTATTGGGAACAAATCACATATTTTAGTTTTTGGTTCTGGTTCTATTGCATTAGCTGGGGGTTCTCTTCAGGATGTTTTGTTTGTCCCTAACATCTTGACAAACCTATTGTCCATCTATCAAATTTTCCACTATGGATCTAGTAAGATAGTTGAGTTCTCACCACATGATGTGATTATTTGAGGCTTACAAGATTCTAATTTTATTGTGGCTACTGGGAGTGTTGACTCTGCATCTCACCTATACATATTTGATGGATTTGAGCCATCTGATGGTATAGGTTCTTGTCTTATAGCACATGCAGATTCAGTGAGAAGACTTTGGCATGAGCATTTGGGCCATGTCAATTACCGATATCTTCAGCAGATGAGCACATAATCACTTGTTCTTGGGCTTCCTTAGATTTCCTAAACTGATGGTGTTTGTCAAGGTTGTGTTCTTGGCAAACAAAATAGGGATCCTTTTCCTCAGGGATGAGCTACTCATATTTTAGCTCCATTGGATTTGATTCATAGTGACATCATGTCATTTCCTATTCCTTCCTTTTTTGGTGCTAGATATGTGCTTACTTTAATTTATGACTTCTCCAGGTGCACATGGGTGTACTTTCTGAAGTACAAGTCTGATGTCTTTGATTCATTTAGAGTCTTTAAGACATTTGTGGAGAAGCAATCTGGTCTTTCTATTTGGTGAATACACACAGATAATGGGGGAGTATGTGAACCAATCTTTTAGGGATTTTTTTTCTTTGAACATGGTCTTCAACATCTGTTTTCAGTTCCCTACACCCCTCAATAGAATGGTGTGGTAGAGAGAGAATAGAACGCTTCAGGAGATGGCTAATTGTATGATTCAGTCCAGGTCCATGGATTCATCTTTTGGGGCAGAGGCACTCAATTGTGGCAACTATATTTAGAATTGGATGCCTCACAAGGCAGTCTGACATATGACTCTTAAGGAGGCTTGGTCTCATGTAAACCCTGATGTATCTTCATTCTGAGTTTTTGGTAGTGAAGCATGGGAATTTGTGCTTGACTCTCAGAGGAGAGAAATGGAGCGAAAGAGCTGACACCTCATTTTTTTTGGCTATTGTGAGGATGTTAAGGCCTACAGGTTGTTTGATCTTGATTCTAGAGAGGTCCTATTTTGACAGGATGTCCAGTTTGATGAGCACCTTCCTGCAGTAGATACCCTTCTTCTAGAGTCTAATTCACTTACCACTACTCCCTCATCCCTTCTAGATTATTTTTAGGATGATGAGGATGATGATCTTGGTGATCCCCATTTACCTCCACCACAGGATACTCCAAAGATGCCTAGATGGTCTCGTGTTACAATTGAGGCTACAGGATCTCTGGCTGGTGACCCTTCATCTTCCCATCACACCTGGTCTCATATTGTGGGTTATATCCTTCTGAGTCATTCCATTTGTGTTGATCCCAAGACTTTTTCAATAGCAACATGACATCATGAGTGAGATAGTGCTATGGAGGATGAGTATTCTTCTTTGATGAAGAATCATACTTGGGATCTTTGTTCTCTTCCTAAGGGAAGAAATTTAGTGTGATGCAAGTGGTTGTATCATACTAAGTTTATTGATGATGGTTCCATTGATAAGTACAAGGCACATCTTGTTGCGAAGGGTTTTCCACAGGTTGAGGGTATTGATTACACTGAGACATTTGCCCATGTCACCAAGATGAACACTATTCACCTTGTCTTATCCCTCGCAGATTCTCAGGGATGGCCCATTTTGTAGATGGATGTGAAGAGTGCATTCTTGCACGGTGATCTTACTAAGGAGATTTACATGGAGCAGCCTCAGGGATTTGTGCAGGATTCCTCCTTGGTTTGCAAACTCCAGCATTCTTTGTATGGTCTCAAACAGGCCCCTCAGGCTTGGTATGAGAAGATGGACTCTTTTCCTTTTGCCATAGGCTTCACACGTTGCCATTCTGATCATACAGTCTACATTCAGTGTCTTGAGGGTGAGGTTTTTATCCTTGGGCTATATATTGATGATCTTCTCATCACATTTAGCTCATATTCTATGATTTTGTATGTTCAGTGCGCATTGATGGAGCAGTTTGAGATGACTGATCTTGGTCTGTTACACTAATTTCTTGGTCTGTAGAATATTCAGTCCTCTGATGGGATCTTTATTTACCAGTAGAAGTATGCTCTTGACATGCTTTAGTGCTTTGACATTCTTTCTTGCAAGCCTTCTCCCACACCTTTTCAGTCGGGTGTTACCTTGTCTACCACTTTCACTTCGCCTTCAGTGGATCCTACATTGTATCAACAATTGTTTGGCAGTTTGTTGTACCTGACACACACTCGTCCTGATCTCTCCTTTGCAGTTGGTCTTGTCTCTCAGTTTTCACATGAGCCTCATGGGAGTCATTGGAAAGATACCAAGTGTATTTTGAGATACATTCATAGCACTATTATGTATCACATTCATTACACATCAGGGGCTCCTCACATTGTTGGCTTCACTGACTCTGATTGGGCTGGTGATGCTGATGATCGGAAGTCTACTTCTAGCTTCATCTTTTTTCTTGGCTCTGGTCCTATCACATAGTCATGCAAGAATTAGAATGCTTGTGCACTTTCATCTATAGAGGTTGTGTACAGAGCTACAGTGCATGCTAGTTAGGAGATTTTATGGCTTCAACAGTTGATGACTGTGTTTGGTTTTCTTCCTGATCATCCCACTGTTCTGTGGTGCAATAATAAGAGTGCTATTCACATTTCCCGCAACCCGGTGGAGCATCATCACACTAAACACATTGAGCTTCATAGTCATTTCATCTGTCAGTAGATTCAAGATGGTGTTCTCACTTTGGAGTACATTCCCACTGATGCACAGGTTGTTGACATCTTCACCAAACCTTTTACATCTCCGTGCTATCTTCAGTTGCATTCTATGCTTGGGGTGACAGAAGTTGTCCTTGGGGGGTCTTCTTGAGTCCTTCCTTCCTTCATGTTTTTTTCAGCATGTTTGTTCTATTTCTTTTTGGAGAGGGGTTTTTCCCACTAGATTTTCTCCTTTGTCTCCGGTTTACAAAGATTTCCTTGTTTGGGGTACCTGATGAGGCATTGTTGTCGGGACCCATTTTCCTTCTTTCATAGCTGTGCTAGGTTAGCTTACCTCCTGAGCTTCACTTAAGGGGGGGTGTTAGAGTAATTATATGTCTACACTTATTAATTAGATCACTTTGATTTAATTAATTAATTTGTTTACTACTCTATTTTACTTAAGTTGTCTCTTAGGTGCATCATAATTAATATTTATATTAATTCTTATGCGCAACCTATCTTTTTACCTTTTTAGGGTTTCGTTCACCTTATAGGTTGAAATATTATAATTATTAGTTAATTATATTGGAATACAATTTCTCTCACACTGCTTGAGATTTTCCAAGCTTTTCTTTTTGTCTCTTCAGCTTCCTTCATGTAAGAGGTCATTTGCATGTAGGTGTTCTTGGTGAACTATGGATTTGTTTGTCTCAAATCCTACAATGACCATGTTAAGTTTTTGAATGGGTTGTAAGGGGTCTTAAGGGGTCCTATGACACCTTATGTCCCCTAGGATGAATTCTTAGGGGTCCTAATGGGTTGTAAGGGGTCTTAAATTGTCATAGGTAACATTAATGTCTCCTAGGATGCCTTACGACCCATTACAACCTTCTTATGTTTCTCAATGGGTCATAAGGAATCTTAAGGGGTCCTGTGACACCTTATGACCCCTTAGGGAAACTAAGATGTACTCTTAGGCGTCCTAAAGTTTCGTAAGTGGTTGTAGGACACATTAATAGGTCCTAGGAAACCTAATGACCCCTTACAAATATCTTACAAGTCCTAAGGGGTTACAAGGGGTCTTCAGGGGTCGTAGGACACTTTATGACCCCTAAGGACTAGTAAGGTGTATTCTTAAGGGTCCTAAAGTGTTGTAAGGGGTGTTAAGGGGTCATATGATACCTTATGACCCCTTATGAGCCTGTAGGACCCCTAAGATATATTCCTCAGGGTCCTAAATTGTTGTAAGGGGTTGTAGGACACATAAATGGGTCCTAGGAAACCTTATGAGCCCTTATAACTATCTTATGGGTCCAAAGGTGTTGTAAGGTGTCTTAAGGAGTCATAGAACACTTTATGACCCCTTAGTACCATTGAGGTGTGTTCTAAGGGGTATTAAGGGGTCCTATGACACCTTATGACCCCTTATGACCCCTAGGATGTATTCTTAGGGGTCTTTAAGGTATGTAAGGGGTCTTAAGAGGTCCTATGGAACCTTATTGCACCTTAAAATTCCTTAGGACCCCAAAGATGTATTCTCAGGGGTTCTAATGTTTCATAAGGGCTCTTAAGGGGTCGTAGGACACATTAATTTATCTTACGATACCTTATGACACCCTATGACCATGTTAAGGTTCTGAAGTGGTTGTAAGGGGTCTTAAGGGGTCCTATGACACCTTATGACTGCTAGGATGAATTCTTAGGGGTCCTAATGGGTCGTGTGGGGTCTTAAAGTGTCATAGGTAACATTAATGTCTCGTAGGATGCCTTACGACCCATTACAACTTTCTTATGTGTCTCAATGGGTAATAAGGAATCTTAAGGGGTCCTGTGACACCTTATGACCCCTTAGGGACACTAAGATGTATTACTAGGGGTCCTAAAGTGTTTTAAGGGGTCGTAGGCTGCATTAATGGGTCCTAGGAAACCTTATGATCCCTTAAAAATATATTAAAAGTCCTAAGGGGTTACAAGGGGTCTTCAGGGGTCGTAGGACACTTTATGACCCCTGAGGACCACTAAGGTGAATTCTTAAGCTAAAGGGTTGTAATATGTATTAAGTGGTCATATGATACCTTTTGATACCTTATGACCCCTTATGATCCATGAGATGTATTATTATGGGTTGTTAAGGGTCATAAGGTGTGTTAAGAGGTCGTAGGAGACCTTATGACCCCATAGGAAACCAAAGATGTATTCTTAGGGGTCCTAATGTTTGGCAAGCAATCTTAAGGGCTCCTAGGACACATTAATGGGTCCTCAAACACCTTATGACCCCTTATGACCATCTTAAGGGTCCTAAGGGGTTGTAAGGTGTCTTAAGGGGTACCATGACACCTTATTACCCCTGAAAACCCCTTAGGAAACCTATGATATATTCTTAGGGGTCATAATGGGTTGTAAGGGGTCTTAATGGGTTTGAGGGAATATTAATCTATCCTAGGACACCTTATCACCACTTACAACCATCTGATGGGTCTCAATGGGTCATAATGGGTCTTAAGATGTCCTTTGACACCTTATGACCTCTAAGGACTCCTTACAACCCCCAAGATGTATTCTTAGTGGTTCTAAATTTTTTTAAGGGGTCGTACAAAACATTAATGGGTCCTAGGACACCTTATGACCCCTTAAAATTACCTTATAGGTCTTTAGGTGTTGTAAGGGGTCTTAAGGGGTTGTAAGATACTTTATGTCCCCTTACGCCTACTAAGGTGTATTCTTAGGGGTGCTAAAGCTTGTAAGGGGTATTAAGGGGTCCTATGACACCTTATGACCCCTAATGGCCTGTTAGGACACTTAAGATGTATTTTGAGCATTCTTCAAGGGTCATAAGGGGTCTTAAGAGGTCGTAGGGGACTTGGTGACCCCTTACAACCCCTTCAAACGTCCAAGATGTATTCTTAGGGGTCCGAATGTTTTCTAAGGGGTCGTAGGACACATTAATTAGTTCTGGGACACCTTATGACCCCTTACAATCAAATTGTAGGACCTAAGGCATTTAAAGGGGTCTTATGGGGTCTTATCACACCCTATGACCCCTTAGGACCCCTAAGATGAATTATTAGGAGTCCTAATGGGTCATAAGGGGTCTTAAAGGGTTGTAGGATACATTAATGTGTGCTAGGATAGCTTATGACCCCTTACAACCATCTTATGGGTCTCAATGGGTCGTAAGGGGTTTCAAGGGGTCCTATGACACCTTATGACCCTTTACAAGCCCTTAGGACCCCTAAGATGTACTATTAGTGTTCCTAAATTGTCGTGAGGAGTCATTGAACACATTAATGGGTCCTAGGACATCTTATGACCCCGTAGGACCCCTAATTTGTATTCTTAGGGGTGCTAAAGGGTCATAGCAGTATAAAGGGGTCCTTTGACACCTTATGACCCCTTACATCCCCTTAGGACACCTAAGATGTATTCTTAGGGGTTATCAAGGACTGTAAGGGTTCCAAAAGGGTCCTAGGACACCTTATGACCCCTTACGACCATCTTACAGGTCCTAAGGAGTTGTAAGGGGACTTAAGGTATCCTATAACACCCTAGAACCCCTTAAAACCCCTTAGATGTATTTTTAGCTTTCATAAGGTGTCGTAAGGGGTCTTAGGACACCTTATGACCCCTTACTACCCCTTAGGATCCCTAAGATGTATTATTAGGGGTCCTCAAGAGTCGTAAGGGGTCTTAAGGGAATTAATGTGACTAAGGACACCTTATGCCCCCTTAGGACCCTATAGGACCCATAAAATATAATCTTAGTGGTCTCAAAGGGTCCTAAAGGGACCTTAATATAAGAATTATTGGCAATCATGCGATAAGGGTTCTAAGGCATCCTAATGGGTCCTAATATGTCCTAATGGGTAATAATGGGTCGTAACAGGTCCTAGGACCACCTACAACCCATTATGAACCCTTATGACACATTAGGACCCATCAAGACACATTATAACCCATTAGGACCTCTTAGAACACATTAACCATCGTAGGACATACCTATGGGTTTTAAATGGTCTAATGTATCACAAGGGGTCATACTGGGTTGTAGGCTTTCCTAGGACATCTTAGGACCCATTAATAAATTGCATGTGATCTATATGACTCCATGGTGCAAGGAAAATTATTAATGAATATGGAATTCTAGCTACATCTATTCAATATACTAATTTGTGGTAAGGGGTCCTAATTGGTCCCAAGGTGTCCTAATGAGTCCTAATATCTCGTAATTGGTCCCAATGTGTCCTCATGAGTCCTATGGTGTCCTAGTTGGACATTAGGACCCATCACGACACATTCTAACCCATTATGACCCCTTAGAACACATTAACCATCATAGGACACACTAATGGGTTCTTATTTATCCTAATGTATCACAAAGGGTCATAATGGGTTGCAAAAAATCCTAGGACAGCTTAGGAACCTATGTGTAAGAAAATACACCTTCATGAAATTAAGATTGAGAACAACAATTCTATGGAAAGATAAAACAAGTTAATCTAAGAATTGAAGCTAAGAATCTATAGCATCTCATGGTTCTCTATCCAAGCTTTGTTAAGAGAGCTCTCAGGCTTAATCTTTCTCAAGGACAATCCTAGAATGAGATATGAATAGTAAACAAATGCTCAAATCTAGATAGAATGCTCAAAAATGCTCAAAATGCTCCAAGATATATGGAAAAATAACAAATGCTCCTAAACATGATATGCTAAAATGTTAATGCAAATGCTAAAATTCTCTCAAAAGCTCTTCAATACTATCAAATTCTCTCAATGTGCCTATAATAAGGATGCTTTTTCTCTTAAAATTATTGGATCCCAAACACAAAGGAAATGGCTTGTATTTATAGAATTTTCCCAAGGGTAGGGGGTAGAGTGAGTTAATCATGATCAAAGTTTGGTTAAGTCAAAAGCTTTTAGGTGTTTTCAAATGGAGGGAAAGTTGGTTGGTTGTCTCAAATATATTAGGAATTAAATAACTCCATTTAATTAATTAGCCATGGAAGGGTGATTCTGTTGGATTTAATATTTTTGATTTGAACTATACAATTGAAAAATCAATTGCATAATTTGATTAATCCCTTTAGGCTTGAATTTAATTATTTGATCTTTTGATTTGAATTGAATTTTGTCCATTTGATTTGCACTGAGATGACATTTTAAGGCATTTGACTGAGATTTATAGTTTGGAATGTTTGAGATACACCTGGTCAATTTTAGGTGTCTACAAATGCCCCTCTTTGAATTGATGTGCGAAGCGCATTGATTCAAAGAAAGCTTGATTGTCCTGATCATTGATTCAATCCTGATGAGTTGATTGACTGATATGAAAACCTGATATGAAACCCTGATATGAAATCCTGATATGATGCTCTGATATGAAATCTTGATATGGAACTATGATATGAAACCCTGATATGAATCCGTGACATGAAACCCTGATATGAAATCCTTATATGAAACTCTGATATGAAACTCCGATATGATGCTCTTATATGAAACTCTGATTGATAAAGTTTGAAATTTTAATGCGCTAGATTTGATACAAGATATGATGCAGAATCCCAGTTTGATGATATGATGATGCCCCCTCGAAAATGAAATCATATTGATTGTATGTAAAAGTTTTTGATGAACAATGTTGATAGAAGAGATCCAAGATGATTGCATTTTCGATAATAATGATGTGGAAATATGTCAAACAAATGCCCCAGTGCGTAGAATATGTAGATTAAGTTTGACTGGGTCAAAAAATCTCATAAAATAGGTTAAAATAGCTTAAATAGGTTAAAAAACCCAAATTTACTATTCATTTTCACTTTTTACTATTGAGAATTTGCTCTGAGTTACTGACGATTGACAGCGATGGTGGTCCCCATTCAAGAGCACAGGTTCAAGTGAATGTGCAGATATCAGAGACCTTCTAGCTACAGGCCTCTAGTGAGTGGTTCAAACTCTCTTAGTGCAGTTATTGCTCTTAAAATAGCATTTAATACATATTTTTATTGGTTTCTAGAAAAAGTTTAGCAAAATGTCGTGTAGGATAGGTAAAATGTCGTATAGGGAAATGAAAATCCGTGTCCGCACTGTGAAAAGCCGCGTATATGCAATCCTTAGCCACGTAGGAGCTAGGTCAAAATTGTCATCCAAAAATGTAATGAGCCGCCTAAAATCACCATGTTTTAAAGGCCATGTATGAGGTTTGAAAAGCCATGTGGGCTTGTAAAAGGCTGCCTAATTGGTTAAGCACCACCTTCGAGTGGTAAAGAGCCACTTTTAAAGATCAAAAAGCCACTTGCCTTAAAAATCTGCGTACACTAAGTTAAGTGCCGCCTACCATAAAATTGGAAATGTGATATAGGAAATAGATGAACTCAGTTCGATTGACCGTCCAGATGACCCAATTAGATTTCAAGCTAGAAAATGTTCATCCAAAATGTCACGTAGTTTTTAGGATATTAGAAAAGTCATAATGATGAATGTTTGATAGGTCAATTAGATATGATTAAAAATGATTATGAATTGTCCTTGTGTCTCACGATATAGAGGTTAGGAGCAATAAGTTGATACGCTCAAGTTAGAGCAAAGATAGATTAAATGTTGTTTGATTAACTTAGAATGGTTCACCAAGAGAAAAACTAACATGATGCACTTTGTTTCAAAATGTAGGAGCATTACCACAAGTTGTGGGTATGGGGTGTAGCATTATGGAATTTTTATTTGGTAGATGAGCTTACATCTCTTGAGTGGCGTATGATTGAGACATGTGGACTCAGTTTCCTATTAGATCTCCCTTGGTTTCAGTTGGACTGAGGTTTGTTGACAGCTATGGTAGAGCGATGGCACTCTGACCATAATACCTTTCATTTACCTCTAGGTGAGATGACTATTACGCCAGAGGATGTATATAGATTATTGAGGATCCCTACTCATGGAGAGTGAGTGCATTATGATTTCAGTATATGATAGCAGTGTATGTAGATGGGTGTTTGGAGATAACAACATTGCAGATGATTGCATTACTTGGGTGAAGTTTGCCTCATTTCCCTCTCTACCAACATTATTAGGAGCTGTGATAGGGGGACTACTTTTGCCAGATAGGAGAGGTCATGGTTTTGCAGTTGAATGGGGCCAGATTTTAGAGGACCTAATTGCACATCCACGAAGATTGGATTGGGGTTCTTGTGTGTTGGCGTAGTTATATCATGATCTTCACGAGATTATATATTGGCGCAGTGCAACTAATTCTGTAGGTGCAGTATTATTATAGTTATGGACTTGGGAGCATCTTCCTATTACAAGGCCAGTCTCAGCTTGAGTACGGGGTCGTGGTTATCTGTATTCTTTTCTATATGATGGCATGGTTGTCCAACATCATTTGGGCAAGGTTGATTTTTGGAGACGTACCATCGATGATATTGATCAGGTGGTATAGAGGCCATATCTATAGTGTGAGAGGTGGCAGGAGGATGACGATGAGTTACCCTATATGTTTTCACATCGATGGATGATAGGCTGATCACCATTGTTTATTGAGAGATTTTTCTGTGGGAGAGTACTCTGTCAGTTCGGTCAGATGCAGGATATACCATAGGGTATGGCACTTTATGCCAGAGTACAGGCTGAGAGATCAATGTGGGGAGCACAGGTTGACTACTAGTTAGCTTGTCTGTAGAGAGATCTACTTGGATATGGTTTTTGGGATATGATGCCATAGGTGGTGGATGCAGGGATGTCAGGTGAGTATCGTGAGTGGTTCTTGTGACATCAGTTAATGTGATTCACTGATCTAGTAGAGCCCGTTCTTGATGTTGACAAGCTCTTAGATGATGATGGAGATGATGGTGATGATGGGGATGATGGTGACAAACCATGCAGGCATAGAGTTTAGAGGGTACCTAGGGTGCCTCGGGTATAGAGAGTAGCTGGACCTCAGATGAGAGGTAGACATGTGAGAGGCCAAGGGGGAATATTTAGGCAACCTAGGCAGAGAAAAGCACAGGTAGCTCAGGATCAGGTGCCTCTTAGAGTTGATGCAGATTGGGCCAGAAATAGACATAGACATGTCTAGGTGGCTAGACATGTTCCAGTTCAGGGACAGAGACCACAGGTGGACCCATAGGTCAGTACAGCACAAGTGATATCGCAGGTACCATTAGCGGCTCAGGAACCAAAGGCTCCTCCAGCATCACATGCACCTCCAGTGCCTCCTATTTCAAATGATATAGTGTGGGATGTGAGGGGTTTATAGGTAGGGATGACTATAGTGACAACAAGATTAGATCAGGTTATGACCATGTTGCAGCAATTTCTGGCTACTCTGGCCCAGTTACCGACCAGTGCGAGCACAAGTTAGGCACCTCCTAATGCACAAGATAGAGCAGGTGACAGGGATCCCGATGGTGCAGGGGGTTCAGGCACAGGTTTAGCTAGAGATGGATCAGGTGCCCCTACTGGGTCATGAGATAGATTTGGACCCAGGATATACAGCATTGTATCATATGTATTTTTTTATTAGGACTTTGATGTATGGACCATTGTATTGATGTTCCTTTGATGTACTAGTTTATGTTATAGACATTGATGATGGACATTTATCTATGATGATCTTTGATTCCTCCTTTGATGATGTTATGAGATTTCCCTTTATGCATATCTACATGTTTCTATGATGTATTTAATTTCTATTGTGCTATGGATGCAAATGTCTTAGAGTAGGACATAGATAAATGGATGCAAATGATGTTAATGCAACTTATTGCTATATTTTTTTCTGATTTTAACCATGTATGGATTATGCAATGCAATGAAAGCAATATTTAGTGCTATGATAAAATGAAATGCAACTATCATTTTTTTGTTTTTTTGGATGTATGCAATTTTAACTTATGATATGCAACTCTAAATGATGATATGGATAAATGAATAATGATTAATGTTTATTTTTCTTGTTTTTCTCTTGACATGAAAATATAATGAATAATGACTAATGATGATGAATGTAAAGGAAAATCTCATCTTGAATGACTTGAAACCAGTAAATTGATGAAGTGTTGTCAACTTTAATCCCCCCTTGAACTTGGAAAAATGTTAGAAAGACAAGCCACTTGAGAACTAAGCTTTGGAGAATGCAATTAAGCTAGAAAGCAACATGAAATTAACCTAACATGAAGATGCAGCTAATCTAACATGCAAAAAGAAATTAATCTAATATGAAAAATGCAATACAACTAATTGTCCTTGAGGTTTGTGAAAGAAATGCAAACTAAGATATATTTTCATCATAGAGCATTGTGGAACTAGGAGTCGATACAATCCTTACTGGTGCCACTATGACCATAAGAATATGAATATGACTTTCCCTCATGTGGTAACCCCTTCTATGAAACCAAGTACAACCCTCACTAGTTGAATGACCAACTATGGGAGTATGAATACCGATTTAATCAGATTCAATATTGCAAGTGGATGTTGGTATTAAGATATGGAAAATCTAAATAACCAAGGTATCCTTTTGCGTAAACAAAAAAAGGTTAACCCTCTGTCCCATATGAATGTCCTCTATGGTTCTTTGATGACCATGTCCTTAGATGAATTCACACAAGTTAAAGAATCTCCCTCAAAACAGTCACTCAGAAGCTTAAGAAAACATCATGTCTCTTATCATTGCCAATCTAGTCGAAACATCATTGATTAACTAAAAAGAACATGACTCAAAAAAGTCAATGAAAAACTCATCAAAAATTCCAAGTGTTTGTGAAATGTATCAAGATTTTCAAATAAGAATTCCAGACAATCTGATCATTTAGTGTGTGTCAATTTTTAATCCTGGTAAAATAAGGCAATGAGACTCAAGGATCATATTATGCGATCAAACTGTTTAGGGTTAAACAATGATATTCATCAAAGGTTCCAAAATGTCTCTCCTAAATCTGAAAATCTTCTTCTGATGTGTGACCAAAATTTTGCACTATTGAGTCCGGTTTGGTACCAAAATCTATGATGTGTGCCCCCAAGTGATAAATGTGATCAATGTGAAACTGAGGGCAACTGAACCTAGAATGTGACAAAATGCAGCTCTGAGACTTTATTAGGGCAATGCACA
>MU227286.1:148479-165013 GCA_018584345.1 Thuja plicata
GCACAGTCAAAAATGGATGGGACCTGGGCAAGAATAGATCGCGATTGCGCGACGACCGCGATTGGCAGCTCGTCGCGCACTCGCGCAACTTAATAACTTGAAACAAATTTCACTGCGATCAAGCGACATGAAGGCGGGCCCCATTCTTTATGTGACTTGTGTCACTATCTAGCGACCACGCGACCAAAGAGCAAATTCTAAGTCGGGAGACATATAGGGAATATTCCAAAAGATCACTAGACTACGCGACAAAGCAAAAAAGCAAAGTCGGGAGATAAAATAAGAATATTCTCTGAGGCAAAGCGATCAAGCGACTGAAAATAAGCACATGGTCTAAGTGATTGGAAAAAGTAACTTCAAAACATAACGTGCCAAAGTCTAAGGGTTTATTACCTCGCTTGAACATAAGAGACTTAGGGTTCCTTAGGGCTTTAAGGGTTTTAGCAGAGAAGTGAAACCCCTGGAAAACAAGACAGATGAAAACAGACAGGGCAAACCAGGTCAATTGCACAGAGTGGGAAAATTGGGCAACAGTTCCAAACACCTCAAACAAATCTGTTTATTTTCAACCACTTGACAAGGAGGTTCTTAGAAATGAAGTGTGTGGTTCAATTAATCCTTCCTTTCTTTTGACTACCCAAACTTGACACTTTTGGCTTTTTGATCAACTTTGAAAAGTTGAGAGCATATGCCTGATGTTTTGTTTGAATAGAAAATAGTAAGGTGTTTCTTATTTATACTAGATTCAAATTGAAATGCCACAAGTTAAGTAATGCAATCTTGATGAGATAAGTACCTGATTTTGAAGCTAGCAAGGCTAGGCACATTTTTGAGTATTTTGGTTTGTTTTTACTCACCTAGTGGCGATTGTTCCCTCTCCGTCTCCTCCAACAAGCTAGTCAGCACAAAGTGAGGCAAAGTGAAGGAAACTTGGAAAAAAAACCCAAATGACAAAAACACCTCCTAAAAGCTCTTTTAAAATGAAAGATTTAACAATAAAAGCTTTAAAGAAGTAAGGAAGCAAAATCAATTAGAGAGAAGTAAATTTTCGTTTATAAGCAAAGAACACCTTAAGGTAATGATCATACCAGTGTTCTTCCTCAAATAAACTCTCTAATAAATTTGTTGTGTGTATTTCCTTATCATTCTTGGTTTTGATTCTTACCTCTTTGCTAGGCTTTGAGATCCGCTTCTCTGGTTCTGCACCTTTGGGTGATTTTTCATCTGTGGGACAAGAAAACACAGAGAATTACAACAGTGACAGAATTAACCAAAATCTGATTTAAAGCAAAAGTGATTACGCGGCATTTAAAAGCTAAAACACAGCTATCAAATATTCTTAAGAGTTATTTTAAACTTTATAGGTGGATTTTAAATCTTAACATGCGGCTTTTAAAAAATCACAGGCGGATAATTAAAAAGAGCAGGCAGTGCAGAAAGTATAAAATGCGGCCAGAGATTGCTGATAGGCGGCTATTGAAAAATCACAGGTGGTGCATTTTATCTAGCAGGCAGCATGATTTATCTGGTAAGTGGCCCACTTTATCTGTAATGTGGAAACAAAACAAAAGATGGAGACGAATCAAGCTCCATAGGAAGCTTTTTTGTGTTCATAAGCGGCTCTTAGCATCACATACGTGACTCTTCTCCTGTTTTCTACAAGAAAAACACCAAAAACAAAGCAAACACACCAAATCTTAGGATAAAAATTTTAGTAAAGAGGCTTAGAGACCCACGGTGGGCGCCATTATGTGTGTAAGAAAATACACCTTCATGAAATTAAGATTGAGAACAATTCTATGGAAAGACAAAACAACTTAATCTAAGAATTGAAGCTAAGAATCTATATCATCTCATGGTTCTCTATCCAAGCTTTGTTAAGAGAGGTCTCAGGCTTAATCTCTCTCAAGGACAATCCTAGAATGAGATATGAATAGTAAACAAATGCTCAAATCTAGCTATAATGCTCAAAAATGCTCAAAATGCTCCAAGATATGTGGAAAAATAACAAATGCTCCTAAACATGATATCCTAAAATGTTAATGCAAATGCTAAAATTTTCTCAAAAGCTCTCCAATACTATCAAATGCTCTCAATGTACCTATAATAAAGATGCTTTTTCTCCTAAAATTCTTGGATCCCAAACACAAAGGAAATGGCTTGTATTTATAGCATTTTCTCAAGGGTAGGGGGTAGAGTGAGTTAATCATGATCAAAGTTTGGTTAAGTCAAAAGCTTTGAGGTATTTTCAAATGGAGGGAAAGTTGGTTGGTTATCTCAAAGATATTAGGAATTAAATAACTGCATCATTTAATTAATCAGCCATGGAAGGGTGATTGGGTTGGATTTAATCTTTTTGATTTGAACTATACAATTGAAAAATCAATTGCTTAATTTGATTAATCCCTTTAGGCTTGAATTTAATTATTTGATTTCATGATTATTTGATCTTTTAATTTGATTTGAATTTTTTCCATTTGATTTGATCCATTTGATTTGCATTGATATGACATTTTAAGGCATTTGGCTGAGATTTATAGTTTGGAATGTTTGAGATACACCTGGTCAATTTTAGGTGTCTACAAAACCATTAAGAAAATATTATGATCTATATTGCTCCATGGTGCAAGGAATATTCTTGATGAACATGGGATTGAAACTAAATCTATTCAATATACTAATGTGTGGTAAGGGTTCCTAATGGGTCTTATGGTGTCCTAATGTGTTCTTATGGGTTGTAATGGGTCTGAAGGGGTCTTAAGACCACCTACAACCCATTATGACCCCTTATGATGTTGTCATTGATGTCAACTTAATGTTTGTTTGTTGACAATGTGCCTATTATGATAATATTTGTTCAAGAGGTTGAATCCAGAGTTGTGGAAAGAGTTTGTGTTTGCAATTGTAAAGGGTTACTAAATGATGTCTCTAGATGCTATATCTATGACTACATAGGTTGATCTTTTGTATGGTGTGACCTATGTTTGATTGAAGGTTGACAGGTCAAGTGGAAGAACATGATAAAGAAAAGAAGTGACTATTTGATGTTTGTGTCAAATAAATTTGATTCAGATGTTTTGGTTCATGATATATTATCTTGAATATTTTATCAGGTTTCAGTTGCAACCGCATCATGATTTGATAACCAAAAGACCAAGTTTCAATTTACAAAAGGTCGTTCACTAAAAGTTAAAATAAATTGTTAGAATAGTCAGTTAGATCCTTCATCGGTGATGATTTATCATGTTTTTGTAAGTGATTATGTGTTCCAAGGACCGTGATGATGTTACACAGCAGTGAGGATTAATGAGTTGGCTTTTTCTATGATCATTATGATTGGATTTCTTGGAGGTTGTGCAATAACATTTGAAAGTATGTTGTGGTTTGAGTTTTATTTGTCAAATCTATGTGCGATGGATTTAAAGGTTGGCCTGTGTTTGTGAGAGAGTGTTCTACATTGTTAACACCTTTTAGGGTTTTTTCATTTAGTGGGAAAGATTGTAAAATGTTTTGGAAGGTGGTTAATTTTAGTAATGAACTTGTAATGTATAAATATGTAAAATGATGAAAAGTACAAGTGTAGATCATGGATGGAGAGGTGTGATCAAGAGAAGAGAGAAGAGAAAATATTGTCTTTGTGTGAAGAAGAGATTGAACTTGAAACGGATCTATATTAGCAGGGAGTTCTATTTTCTCATATGATTTACTTGTTGATTCCTAATAGCTTTATCAAGCTAAATCCCTTAACTAGGTAGATCCTAACATGGCTGAATTGTAAATTATTTAACCAAGTGATTCTTAAATTAGGATTTGAAATCCTTTAATCAGGTTACTCCTAATAGGGTAAAGTTCCTAATAGTGCTAGAGGTAAAACCCTTGGCTAGGTGACTCCAAACAGGGTCTTGCTCTTAACCAGACATTTGTAAGCTTTTAACAAGGTTAATCTCTTAACCAGGTGTACTTAAAAAGGGTGCATATTTTAGTGAGTCTCATCCCCACACATGGTTTTTCTCAATTGGGTGTCCACAAGAAAAACTTTTGTGTTATTGTGTTTCATGGTTTTGCATGTTTATCTTTATTGATTAGTTTTCCATGCAATGGATGTCTATTAATGCAAGTGGTTCAATGGTTAAATAAAGTTTTTAATTTTTAGATTACTGATTGATCCCCACCCCCCCCCCCCTTAGTAATCTTGGATATATTAATGGTAAGCCTAACGACTTGAGGAAAAAGNCCCCCCCCCCCCCCTTAGTAATCTTGGATATATTAATGGTAAGCCTAACGACTTGAGGAAAAAGATCCAATGATGAGGAACGAGCCTCCCAAGTTCTCTAAAGACAACTACTTGGTATGGAGTGATGCAATGAAGTTATATCTAAAATTTATGTGATCTCAATATTGGATGCTATCACAAGAAGGTATATCAATCCCCCTAGAACTCTCACTAGATTTGAACTAAAGGAACAATAGGAGAATAATCAAGCACAAGAATCCATTTTAAGTACCCTATCTAATATTGAATATGTTGATATTCGTGGACTTGATACTGCCTATGATGAATTGGAAAATTTGAAACAAATCTATGGAGGATATATTCATGTGCAAAAATATAAGGAAGATATTCTTAGAGGAAAGTATGATCACATGAATATGGTAGAAGGAGAAAAAATTGCACAATATGGTCTAAGAATAAATAAAGTTATTGGTGCTATCAGAGGTGCTGGTGGAACTATTAAGGAAGATACTATGGTAAGTAAAATGTTAAGAACTTTACTCCCTTATTATGACATAAGAGTGGCCATTATAAATGAGATGAGAACCTTTCATAATGTTATTATAGATTAAATGTTTAGTAAGCTTACTGCATTTGAGTTAAATAACTTTGATAACAATATTTCAAGAGTTGAGGCAGCTTTCAAGGCATCAGTGTCTAATATACCGGTAATGAAAGGTACAGAAACAATTCATAATTTTTATTACATGTCAAGTTATGCCAAGGAGCTTCAAGCTACATTGTAGGGTATGTGCATGATCATGGTATGCCAAACCAGGCCCTTAAGTGGCAATTAAAATTTAGAAAATCAGGTTTAGGAAGGTCAACATAAAAATTTGAACAAGTTATCAATCTTATATAAAAAATGTGTAAGAAGAGAATCTATAGAAAATTGAATTTAGTTTCTTTTCTATAAGCCATTTAAAAAAATATATATTCTATATGGTGAAATTTCAAATTTATATGCAGTAGTATGAAAATTTTAAGAAAAAGATAAGAAGTAGGTGTATGTCTAACCACCTTAAATACAATAAAATGATAATTTTTTTTACAAGATTATAGATATAAGTACTATACTCATGTATGAATGTGATGCATATTTTTTTGTAATTTTTTTCTAATTAAATAATTAATTATGATTTTTCTACTACAACTTTACCAGAATATAAAAAAAATTGCCTCTGACCACCTTAACTTAGTCTAAACTTCATCAAATTGAAATTTTTTTATTTTTTATTGTAGTAAGAAAAGCATAGAATGTGACTCATGTTTAGGATTTTAAAAATGTTATACTGTCTGAAAGCTATAGCTATTTTTCAATTAGGACTAAAAAGATAAGAAGTAGGTGTATGTCTGACCACCTTAAACACAATCAAATGATAATATTATTTTACTAGATTCTAGATATAGGTAGTAGAATCATGGCCATATGTGATGCATATTTTTTTGTAATTTGTTTCCAAGTAAATAAGTAATTATGATTTTTCTTCTACAACTTTTCCAAAATAAAAAAACTCCCGTGTCTGACCACCTTAACTTAGTCTAAACAGAATCAAACTGAATTTTTTTCATTTTTTCTTATAGTAGGTGAAGCATAGAATGTGACATATGTTTCAGATTTAAAAAATGTTATACCATTTAAAAGTTATAGATATTTTTCAATCAGTCTACCAATCAGGACTTCTTTTTCACATTGCCACTTTTTCACATACCATGATCCTGTACATACCTTGTATCAAGAAAGGAAATAAGGAGAGCTTTAAGCTCTACTAGCAAAGAGATTTTAAAGAGGGGCTGGTAAATACAAAGTTAAACTCCCACTGAAATGTTTCTCATGTAATAAGATTGGACATATTGGTACTAGATGTCCTAATGGTGAATAAAAGGATAAGTTCAAAAATACTAGGGGAAAAGAGAAGAAACAATGCTTTCTTGTAGTAGGTGAAGGAGTTACCAATGAAGAATCAAGATATAATGAGGAAGAGGAATTTGTATTTGTCAAAGTCAAAGAAGATCCATCTAAAAGAGAAAAGGTATTAGTTTCTCACCTAAGAAAAAATGATAAATGGATTATAGATAGTGGGTACTCATATCACATGACTCATGATAAGAGTAAGTTCATTAAAATTGATGAGTTAGATGGTGGTTTGGTAAGGTTTGGTAATAGTACACCTTGTTAGGTTAAAGGTAAAGACACTATTTATTTGTATGGTAAGAATAATATAGATAATGTTTATTATGTGGATCGTCTAACACATAATATGTTAAGTGTGGGTTAGATAAATGATAAATGTTGCAGATTGGATTTCAAAGGAGGGTGTATGTAGAATAATTGGAAGCTCTTTTGATGATATTTCTACCGGTAGGTAGACTAGAGGTAATTCATTCCATCTAAATACTACTCTAAACAATTTTTGGTTGCAAATTTTGAAGACAGTTGGATATAGCATTGAAGTTTTTTTCATGTAAACTTTGATAGGTTGATCAAAGTAAGTAAGACTAATACGGTTATGGGATTGATTGAATTAGTCAAAAAAGACAACATGATGTGTAAAGAATCTCATCTAGGTAAGTTAACTAGTTCTACTTTCAAAAGAATGTCTTTTTCATCTAAAAGCATACATTATTTGGTGCACACTAATATTTGTGGACCTATGAGACAGAGGATTTATATAGGTGAAAGATATTTCATACTATTTACTCATGACTATTCTAGAATGATGTGGGTAACCTTTTTGTACGAGAAGTCTGATGTGTGTGTTAAAATGTTGACACACTTCTATGAATCATTCCATCCAAGGTTGTTCAAGAATGAGGCCTCAAATATCGATTCATAGCTCTCTAGTCATGGAGTGTAAAGGTGTGAAATGGAGGCCCTCAGATTGATCAAGTTAGTTCCTATGCAAGTACACCACGAAATGAGAGATTCAATGCATGAAAATGAGATCTACTCTATATGATAACAATGCATGAAAAAAAAAATCTAAATGATAACAATGCATGATTAATCTATGAAAGGAAATGCAAATGCAAGTTTAATCTATGAAAATAAACATGAATCTAATCTACATGAGTAACCATGAATGCAAGAAGAAGAAGACAAGAAGAGAGAAGTTGCAATATCCAAGCTCAAGTGCTCAAATCCTCCTCCAAAATTGCTCTCCAAACCTGCAGCATAACAATACTATGTAAACCTAATATGAAAATGAGAAGGAGAGATTTCCTTATAAAGAAAAGTGAACGGTTGAGATTAAGAGGCAAAAATCAAAGGCTATGATTAAGAGACAAAAATCCCACCACTTAGGAATATGTGAAGAAAATGGGATTTTTATTTAATTTATTGCCTTTTTCATCAAATAAAGTGCTTTAAGAGGGGATTTTTATTTATTTAATTAAAAGAGGGGTTTTCTTTATAATTAAATAAATTAGAAGAATTTTATTTAATTAAATGGAGGAAATTGAATTTTATTAAATAAGAGGAATTTTATTTAATTAAAAGGGAGAAATTTACTTTAATTAAATAAGATAAATTTTATTTAATTAAAAAGAAAATTAAATCTTTTAATTAGATAAAAATGATCAAACCTTAGGAAATATTGAAATATTTGAATTAATTACAATTTGACCAAGGAAATTGATTTGAATTGAAAATATTGCAAATCATTGATTCAGAAATTTGATAAAATGATAAAATGGGGCTCAAAGTCTAGGTGACCATTTTAGGGTGCATACATTTGCCCGTCTTTGACTAATGTGTGGTCAATTTGGGAACACATGTAGTCAAAGAATGTAGTTTAAGTGTGAGGTCAACTTGGGATCACAAAACAACCCAGACATGTGGTCGATTTGGGAACACATCACGACAAAAATAAGCACAATTGAAAAAGTCAAAGTCAACACTGAAATAAGTAATTGACATGTCAAAGATAAGAATCTCAAGCAAGACTGATATAATTGATAAAGCTGAATCAAAGATTGAAGTTTGATAGGTATTTCCCCCTCGTGATCGAAATCGAAATGAGATAGAGGAGAAACAACAAATTGAAAAATTTTGTTATCAATTCAAACTAAAGATAAGGTTCTTGATGTAAGATGAAAGATATAAGGATCAAAAAACCAAGGTAGAACATCAAGCACGAAATATTATGCCCCAAGGTTGAATTAGAAGAAACAAAGTGGGGTGAAAGCGAATGGAAGATAGAAGTTTGGAAGAAGTGGAAAGAAATGGGGAGAAGAAAGAGAATTTGCCCCAAAATCAATCAACTGTGTAAGATAGAAAATTTCTATTGAGATCATGAAAGAAAATAAGGAAATGAAGATCAGAATGTGATCACAGTTGATTAAAATTCCACAAGAAAGATGAAAGAAAACCCTCGCAAACTCATAATGCAGCCTAAAAATGCAAACTAACATGAGGTCTAACAATGCAAGCTACATGAAAATGCAAAGGTGTACTTGCAATAGAGCAACTGTAACATATGACTTTGTCTTCATCATTCATTATAAAATGTTAAGAAACTTATTTTCATCATTGGGCCATTATTAACGGACATCGGAAAATCACACAATCATCACTATTCACAAGTGCAACTATGAAGATATGAATGTGATTTATATCAGATTGGAATGTGGAAAGATTCTAACATAAGCATCAAAGACATAAAGGTCAAGATGACTGTGATGTTAGCTTACCCAATTTAATATAGCAAAACCATGCTCGCATCAAGGCATAGAGGCCAGGATGACCAGAAGAACGGTTGTGCAAAAAAATTTAAGCATAAAGCAGGAAGCAAAGAAAAACATGCCCCATGCCCCAAGTCCTCTATCTATGCATCATAGAGAGACTTATTAGACAAGGACACTCAACAAAAATTAATAACAGTCAGCATGCAAAGAAAATATCATGGAATAGCTCAAGCATTAAGTGTTGTGTTTAAAAATTTAAGTGTGTTAACTGATAATGAGTTATGAGGATAAGGATCGAATTCTTGCAAGTAGGTAAGATCACATGACAAAACTGGGTAAGACCAAATCGATAAGTGTTGAAAAACACTCAATGTCAGGGGTTGTATTCAAAAATATAGTTTGGGTGGTGTTGAAAAACACTATTTGTGAGGTGTCCTAAAGACAAACACATCCAAGAGACTGAAGCCAACATAGGTATGCCCCCTAGACAAAGACAAATACCAATTCTAGACCAAGGCAACAAGGACAAGGCATGATGGAGAGAGGCTAAGTGTCGAGGACACGCGCTAAGAAATAGGGGTGCAAAGGCCTCAAGTAGCACCTATTTCCAGGTTTTCACCACTTGGATTTTATTGCAATTTTCTCATTTTTCATTTTTTCATTTTTTTTGTCATGAATTTTTATAATTTTTTTGAATTTTTGCTACCAAGGTGCCTGTTTCCAGGTTTTCACCAAGGCACTTTTTCTATTTTTTTTTTTTTTTGAATCTTTTTGGTTTTTTTTGTATTTTTGGAATATATAATTTTTTTGAAGATACATCAAAGCACCTATTGCTAGGTTTTCACTAAGATGATCATTTTTTCAGGACATTTTTTGATTTTTAGGATTTTTGACAATATATCATTTTTTGGATTTTTTTCAGGATCAATAAATATGTACAAAAGGATGCCCCCAGACTGAATAGGCATCATGGATAGAAATTCTTCAGGTGCAAGACATTGATAGGATTAGGGAGCTGCTCCCCCTCTTCTATAGATAGTAAATAAGCACCTGTCCCAAAATTTGTTGTAATAATATAAGGTCCAAGCCAATTAGGTTCAAATTTGCCCTTCTAATCTCTATGTTGTTGATTCTTGGGATTTTCATGTAGGACAAGATCTCCCACTTCGAATTCTCTAGGGCAAACCTTTTTGTTGAAGGCTTTGGACATGTGCTTTTGATAGACCCTCATGGTCAAATGATGCTTGATGTTTTTCATCTAGAAGTTCTAACTCTTGAAGTCTCATGGCACGGTAGTCTTCATTTGTAACTAGACCATGGAGAGAAACTCTAAGTGAAGGAATCTCAACCTCCAAAGGTAACACTGCTTTAGGACCATATGCAAGGGAAAAAGGAGTAGCCCTAGTAGGAGTATGAATACTCATTCTATAGGCCCACAAAGCCGAATTGATCGGTAAATGCCAATCTCTACCATTCTTCTAGACTGTTCTATGCAAGATTTTAAGAATGGTCTTATTTGATGCCTCTGCTTGACCATTTCCTTGTAGGAAGTAAATGGAAGATCAATGTTGTTTAATCTTGAATTTCTTGTAGAGTTGTTTAAGGTCCTTATTTTTAAAATGGCCTCCGTTGTCAATAATTATCTTTGAAGGCACTCCATATCGACAGATGATATGGTTCAGAATAAATAAAGAGACTATCTTTCCTGAGGCAACAGAAAGTGGGACAACTTTTACCCATTTAGTGAAATAATCAGTAGCAATGATGATAAATTTGTGTCCAACTGATGAGTTGGGATGAATCTTCCCAACAAGGTCAAAGGCCCAGTGCTAAAATGGCCAATAGGAAATAGAAGGAATAAGCTCCCTACCTTAAGCATGTATCAGGTTACCATGTTTTTGACACTTTTCACATGACTTTGCAAAATCTACTGCATCAATCTGCATTGTGGGCCAATAGTACCCCACCCTAAGCAACCTTCAGGCCATGGAAAGACCATTGGAATGTCCCCCATAGATGCCCTCATGAATGTCAACTAATGCTTGGTCAAATTCTTCCTTTTCTAAGAATCTAAGAAGTGTTCCATCAAGACCCCTCCTATACAAATCACCAGCGATAAGGGAATGGCGAGAGGCATTTCAGGTAAGGTTTCTATGTTTAGATTGGTTAAAGGTTTTAGGTACAATTTCATCATGAAGATATGAGTAAATGGCACCATAACGGGATGATTCATGACCAACAAGGGTACAAATGCTATGACTTTTTTGGGAATCAAAGATAGGGTGATGTAGCTCTTCCACCAGGAATTCAAATCTTGATTCATGTTGCTCTAACTGAAGGAGTGAAGCAAGTGTAGCCATAGCATCAGCTGCTTTGTTTTCTTCTCTAGGGATTTGCTGAAATGTGACAAATGTGAAGTACCTCTTCAAGGAATCAACCATTTTCTTGTAAGGTACCATTTTGTCATGTTTTGTTTGATATGCATCATTAACTTTGTTGATTATCAGTTGTGAATCCCCATAGATGTGTAACTCTATGATTATCCATTCTATGGCTATCTTAAGTCCATTTGTTAAAGCTTCATACTCAACAATGTTGTTTGTACATGGGAACAATAATTTGTAAGACTTAGGAATTGTGTACCCATGAGGAGAAACAAACAAAACACCAGCTCCTGAACCATTTTGCATAAAAGATCCATCAAAGAACATCTTCCAAGTTCTTTCAGTCATATACATAAGATGTTCATCTAGGAAGTCAACCTAAATAGGAACATCATCTTGTAATGGGAAATCAGCCAACTGATCTGCTATAACTTGTCCTTTGATTTCTTTATGCTCAATGTACTCAATGTCAAATTCTGAAAGTATCATCATCCATTTAGCGAGTCTACCTGTGAGGGAAGCCTTACTCAACAAATATTTGAGTGGATCTATTTTGGCTATGACGTACATATAGTATGCGCAAGCATGTAATGTCACAACTTTTGGGAAGCAAACACAATAGCAAGGCAAGCCTTTTCAATACTAGTGTAATTAACCTCATATGAAACAAGAGTATGACTAATGTAGTATATTGCTCTTTCTTTCCCATTTTCATCAAGTTGAGCCAGTAATGCCCCCAAAGAAGATTTTGTCACTGAAATGTATAGAATAAGTAGTTTCAGTGGGATAGGAGGCATTAAAATAGGAGGATTTTCCAAGTACTTCTTGATTTGATCTATGCTCTTTTGAAAATCGTCATTCCAAATACATTTGACTCCCTTATGTAAGTTCTTATTGAAAGGTTGAGCTCTATCTACCAATTGTGAAATAAATCTCCTTATAGATTGAAGACTTCCCTAAAGACTCCTCATTTGACTAATGTTTTTAGGAGGTGGCATATCAATGATCGCTTGGACTTTTTTAGGGTCAACCTCTATTCCTTTTGCTGAAATGATGAATCCAAGTAACTTTCCAGAGGTGGCTCTGAATGCACACTTTTTAGGATTTAGCCTTAGTTGAAATTGTTCCATGCAATCTAGAATTACTTCCAAATCGGCTAAGTGTGTATCTCTTTGTTTAGATTGGGATAAGGTGACATCCACATAATTTTCCATATTCTTATGCATCATGTCATGAAAAATAGTTGTCATAGCTCTTTGATAGGTAGCTCCTACATTTTTTAATCCAAAAGGCATAACGTTCCAACAATAGGTTCCCCATGCACAAGTGAACGCAGTCTTTTCTTGATCTTCAGGAGCTACCTTAATTTGATTGTATCCAGAAAAATCATCCATCAAAGAATAAATATCATAACCCACAGTCATATCCACTATCATGTCTATGTTGGGGAGTTGAAAATCATCCTTTGGGCATGCTCTATTGAGATCTCTAAAATTTGTTCAAACTCGAATGGATTTGTCATGTTTGGAAACTGGTACAATATTTGATATCCATTCAGCATAGGCAATAGCTCTTATAAATTTTGAACCAAGGAGTTTCTCTAATTCTTGTTTGACCAGAAGAGCTATGTGAGGATGCATCTTTCTAAATTTCTGTTTGACTGGCTTGACATTTGGAGCTATAGATAAGTGATGCATAATAATATTAATGTCCAATCCTAGCATATCTGAATAAGTCCATGTAAAATTGATTTTCTTGGTTTGTAAGAAATTAGTATAAGCTTCTTTTTCTATTGGTGACAAGGACTCAGCCAAGTGCACTATTTTTGGAGCCTCATTTGTACCTAAATTAACTACTTGTGTTGGCTCAATAAGCACTAAAGATCAATCTTAAAAATAACTGGGGAGATGATCAAGTATCTCATCCTTATGTGCCTCAGAGAGGTTTTCACCTTTGGATATGTCATTTCTTTTTACTTTTTTTGGTTCTGACACCGCCACACAGTGTTTTTCACCATCAGAACACCTATTATTTTTAATTTCTTTTCTTTTTATCTTTTGACTAACATACTTGATGTCTGGCTCTGTCTTATTGATAACCGGTTTGCCAGTGGAAGAGACTACAGGTTCAATGGCATTTAGGTAACAAGCTATCTCATAATCATTTTAGAATGTTAAAAGTTCAGGTTCTTGATATCATTAAGACCAATCAATAAGGTCAGGATGAACAAGAGGCAAGTCAATGACTGGTTCAAGTCTATAAATATGAATGATATTATCGCTAGTGACTGAAGAGTCAGAGTCTGTAAAGTATCCCTTGAAGCTACCCAAATTAGGATTCTTCCTAACAAGCGAAGAATTGTCCACTAAGGCAACATGTGGGTTCAAAACCTATAATCCTACATGTGACTCATTGGCTACCTCAAGTGGAACACTAAAAGGATGAACAACATCAATATCTCTATCAACTGTTGAGGGCTCCAAAAAAGAGTCCCATTCATACTCATTAGAACTGGTATCTGAACTATGACTAGGATGCTTACACCATGAAGGCTTGGGACATCACGATGTTGAAGGTCTAGTTTCATCAAAAGTATCACTTTCTCTTTCCATTAAATGAACAAGATTATTTCTTTTATGCTCTCTCAAAGGATCCTCTATATCTGATTCTTGTTCGAAAGTTGCAACTGATGCATGGGTAGCTGAAATATCTAAATCTCCCCAAAGGAGAGTAGTGGAAGGGACCCAATCTTCAGACATATCTTATTGATTTTTCAAATTAGGTACATACTCTATTTCATTGTCACTATCCAACTTTTCAAAGAGATCATTGGTATGCTTGTTGCAATGTTCAAATCCTAGGCCAACTGGTTTTTTAGACTTGCGTCCAAATTTAGCATGATCAAGAGGTTCGGACCTAGCATCCAAATTGTGATTAAGAGGGCCATACCAAGGATAGACCATATTATTGACAAAATTATATCCTCTTCCACAAGTCTTAGGAGAGGGAGAGAAGTTCTCATTGTGCTTATACTTTTCTTCTCTATAGATCCAGTCTCTAACAAATCTTTCCTCTTTGTCATTTTGAATAGGCACTAATGGTTCTACAAATTTTCCAAATATTGTCATAGCTGAAGAGGAAGGATTCATCTCTTTTGAAGGTTTACCATAAGACCGAGGTGAAACTAGCAATGTTGTGAAGAATTTAAGTTGATACCCTCCCATACCAAGGTCTAATGTCTTAAAATTTTCCTTACATTTTGCTAAGGTAGCATCAAAATCTTCTGCTTCTCTATTTAGGGGAACATGAGCCCCTGCTAAAATTGAATTAACAGATAAAGTGTTATCCCCAGGTATACAAATTTATATGCCATTGTAGGGGAACCTAACACATTGATGGTAGGTAGACGACATTGCCTGCATGTCATGAATCCATGACCTACCAAGTAAAATATTATATGCAAGGGGTCCAGCATCAAATATTTGAAACAAAATATCCTTTTGAATAGGGCCAATCTTAACAGGAAGGACGACCAACCCCTTGGAACTTATTTCTGCCTCATCATAGGCTTTGATAGTAATTCTTTTTCTGGTATCAATAACTTCTTCAGAATAACCCAATTCTTTCAAAAGACTAAAAGAACAAATATTAAGCCCAACACCCCCATCTATCAACACGCGCCTAACATGGGTTCTATGGATCATGACCTCAATATGAACAAAAAGATTGTGTGGATAGCTCAAAGCTTTATCATCATCTTCTAAAAATGTAAGGTAATGAGGGGTAGCAATGTGATTAACCATATTCTGGAATTGATCAATATCTAAGTTGTTGGGGACATTTGTCGTACACAAAGCATCCTCAAGGATTTGTTTATGTCTTAAAGACAACTCTAAAAGCTCCAAGATCTAAATCTGAGTGGGTGTTCTCTATAACTGATCAACAAGATTGTAGTTTGATTTAGGATTGACAGTTGGTTTCAAGGTAATAGGTTTAGACGCCACCTACTTAGGTTTACTAGATTGAATTGAATTTGGTCCTTTAATGACAATGGGACCTTGACTTCGGGTAACATCATTAATGGCTTGAGATGACCTTCTAGAGTTGGGACCCCTTAGCACCACAATAGGTTCTCAATCAAAAGTAGGAGGAGAGTCTTCATCTAAATCATAACCATAAGGGTCTCTTCCACTCATCATGTTAACATTTTCCTCTACAAATTCAAGCATGTTGATGGTATTCTCTGCATCTGTATAAGTATAGTTGATCTCAGCTTTACCATTCTTAACTTTAGAGGTTTCTCCCTTTTCATATTTGGGAAAAGGTTCCTTAAATGCCTTGTGATCAGTGTTGGTTTTCAATCCATCTACTGTAAGTTTTCAATTCTCAATAAGATCTTGAACGAGATGCCTGAGTCTCCCACAATTTTCAACATTATGTCCAATACCATTATGAAATATGAAAAATTCATCCTCTTTCCACCACCATGGTTTTTCTTTAGGTATATGGAAATGTGTTGCATCTAGAGGCTATGCCAGATTTCTATCAATAATTTTTTGTAAAATTTCCCCATATGTCTCACCAAGTTTTGTAAATTGACGTCTTTCACTCTTAGGCTTACCTTGGTAACTTGGCTTACTTTCTTGTTGAGTGGATGCATTGAGATTTTTAACTTGAACAGTACTAGATAAGTGTAGCATAGGTTGATCCTTATGTTGGGAGGAATCCACAACTCCATCGTTAACCACTTGTTTGTTCTTATTCCAATATTGGTTTTTCCCTTTATCCTTGTTAGAGTTGTTGTTGTTTTGACCATTGTTGTTGTTATTTCCATGTTTAGTCAAAATTTCTTGTTCTTTCAAAACATCCTCAATTCGGCATGCAGTCTCAACCATGGTGTCAAATGAATCAAAAACCATTTTCTTAACCTCATACCGCATTTTGGGAACCAAATTGCTAACAAGAATGCCAATCTTTTCATTATCAAGAATAGTTCTAGAATAGCAAGAGCATTTTCATCTCCACCTTTGCAAGAAGGTAACAAAGGACTCTCCTTGATTCTTATTTAAGCTACATAAGTCCAACAAAGTGATAGATCTTGAAATATTGTATGCAAAGTGTTGAACAAATCTTTGAACAAGCTCTTTGAAATTCTTAACAGGAGGAGTTATCTTAGTAAACCATTCCATTG
>MU227286.1:165196-189544 GCA_018584345.1 Thuja plicata
TGTCATATTGAGGAATTTCAACCTTTCTAGGAAACTCTTTCATGTCAACACTCTTATCAAAAGGATTAGGACAAATCGAGTCCAATGAGAAAGAATTCTTAGGTGCAGACATCTTGGCTATTTGTCTCTGTATTTCATCCATCTTCTCCTCTTGAGATGGATCTTGTCTCTTAATATTTCTATCCACATCAAAGTTGTAAGGGACCTTAGCCCCATTATCAATTAGATTATTTAGGATCTTATCTTGATTTTGCTTCACATACTTCTCCACATACTGTTGAAAGAATGGTTCTTGTTGCATGTGCATAAAATCTTCAGAGGTGCGATCAAAGCTCATACTAATACCTCCATATTGTGAACCATAATGAGCATGTTGTAAAGATGGCTTTGAGATCCTATGAGGGGTTTGTCTCCTATGATGATCATGTCTAGAAACCCTTCGTCCTCTAGGACTAGGAGATCAGTATGGTGATCTTGAATGTCTCCTACTTCTTGGAGTCCTAGGAGGAGTGGATGGAGGAGAATTATTTCCACCACTAATATGCATATGATTGAATGGACCATGAAGTTGTCAAGCCAAGATCCTAGCTTTCTCCTCTTGAAGAGCTTTCCTTTCCATCTCAATTAAAGCTTGTTTCTCCAACTCTAGACATTTAATTTGTTCTTGCTTATGAATTTTCTCATCTTGGAATACTTTCTTTTCAAGCTCAATCCTCTTGAATTTGTCACTCATGTAGTTGGTAGATGTTTTAAGAGGTGAGCTTGGTCTTGAATGTTGGAACAAGTTGTTGGTATAAGTTGCATTAATGTGAGCATCATGAAGCCCATCTCCTTGTTTCTCATGTTGTGATAACTCATCATCATAAGCATGTCTCTTACCTTTCTTTCTCTCAGCCCTTTGGTGTGCATCTAAATATCTTGTTGAAATAAGGGGTGAGGCTGGTCTACTGTTGTGAGAGGAACCACTGAATGAAATAGCATGTCCACTCCTTGCAAACAAATCCTCATAACATTTATCCATGGCTTCCCTCTCCCTCCAAGTCATTATGTAACTCATATCCATAGAAGAATGAGAAGATGCTAAGGGGATACCCAACTCACTAAGGTGACTCTTGGAATCAAACCAAATTTCCAAAGTATTCCTAGGCAATTGATCAAATATGGGTCCTTTTTCCTTATGTATTTGGCAAGTTTGTACTAAGGGTAATTGGTTAAAAACTACTTGAGGTCATTTTCCTTGATTTACTTGATATCTTGTTGTAACTAGCATGAAAGAAAAGGTACTAGCTGATAGGATTACCCTAAGAGACGTTGGTACCAAACTAGGACAAAAAAAGGCATTAACTTGTCCAAAAAGAGGTGATAAGATAGAAATTTGCAAATAGGACTACAAGGATGGTCTTACCCAAATTATATAAATTGAGATTGAAATTGTATGAAAGTGGATGAACAAGAGACTACAAAAACTCTCCAAGTGTAATATCAAAGAATCTAAAGGTTTATCTTTTCAACAAGGACGGTTTCTAGCTTACCAAGCGCCACGCAAGGTCACTTGTGAAATCAAAGATTGTTAATTCAAGAGGTGAAAATGAAAGAATCCTAAGAAAAACAAGCTTCTAACAGTAGGGTAAGTAATCCAATATGACCCAAATCAACCCAAAAAACTGAAAATGATGGGACAACAAGCTAAAATGGGCTCAAAAATGATAGCAACAGTTCACTGAAGGGAAATTTTGTGCGAGGAAATACTGTCTCGCATGAGGATTTGCAGAATCACATGAGGAAATACACAAAGCGGTGCAATAAAACAAGACAGACTGGTAAAATAGGGCAATACTGGTGGCAAGTTTCACGTGAGGGTTCCTAGATAGCCGCGCGAGGAAGTATAGAGAATGGCACAAAGAAACAGTTTTATCACACAAGGAAAGGACACAGAACTCAGATTTTGTTTGTTTTAATCATCCAACTAGATGCATTAATAGATTTTATCATGAACCAAGCATGTAAGACAACAATCAGGGAGTTCAAGCAATCAATGTCTTCAAACAATGAGCAAGGTACAAAGCAACCTTGCACATGAACATAAATAGTGTCATAGTATTTCTACTCCATAAGAATGCTACTTGTGTATGTTCTCAAAATGTTTTCCAATCACGCACATAGTCCTATGAAAGAAAAATTTGGTTGCATTATGGTTCTTAGTAATGGTTTGACTCTGTAACTTTTGCAATTTCAAGTGGGTGAAATCCAATCCTGGCGCACCGAGGTTTTTACACAATCTGAGAATTTGATCAATCAGGAGCCGCCAAGGAGATCTGACAACCCACAAGAAACTACACCTGTTGTTACTACCAGAAGGGCATTTATATAGTGGTTGTTACTACCATGGTGAAAATGGCTATTACCGCTTGAGGTTCCGTCCATGTTGTTGACCCAATAAAGGGAATGTCCACTATGGTTAACCCTCTCTAACAAGAAAGACTCACAATATGGACCACATGGGGACTTGGTTTGGATTCAAGGGTTCCAAGTTTTTGATTCTCCCAAAAGGGAAAAGAGAATAATCCTCTAGCCTCTTCACCTCACCAAAACATAGCAAACATGATTCATTGACCCGCTAATTTGAAATCCTCATTCAAGGCTCACACAACAATAAATGACACCAATCCCCCAAAGAGAGAAAGCATTGCCAAAAGTTAAAGTCCAAACCAAGTTGACCAATGAGGAATAAACAAAATCCTTCCATACCTACAAGGGGATCTATCGTCAAGAAGAGCTTCACATGTAAAACAAGAAAATGAAGCCCACTCTCTCAAGATCACCACAAATAGTGTTCATAGGGCCTATTTACTATGTGAAACATATATGCAAGAAAGCAAATCTAGGTCCATTTTAGAGCACCAATTGGAAATGTGATCTATGAAAGCAAGAAACACTCAAGCTAAACACATGAGATGTTCATTTTAATTCCTAAAGTCTAAATGTTATGGAGAGAAACAAAATACCTCAAATCCAAAGCAACGTGAATCATTTGTTGTTTATCCAAGCAAGTCCAAATCAGAAACAACAACAACAAATCACAAATCACAAACCACTAGAAACAGTAAATATTAGTGGTTAGCAAAAATCAAGATCTAAAAATATGGCAATGAAAAATAGATCTCTATTGCGGAATCTCATGCAAAGATTCGCACAGTGCCGCACGAAGATTCGTACAAGGTCGCGTGAAGATTCACATACTCTCGCGTGAAGAAGTGCACAGACAGAAAAAAAAAGGTCCAAAAATAGTAAAATACACCAAATCACAGAGCCTGGTGCCGAATGTTGCGTGATGATTTGCGCGGAGCCATGTGAAGATTCACACAGAGCTACGTGAGAAAATACATAAATAGCAAAATCTCACCTCAGAACCTGCAAAATGTCGTGCGAACTTTCTCTGTAGAGAAAATAGCATGTACGAAAAAGACAGAAATTTTGGATCTGAAAATAAATTGACAAAAAATAGCTAAAAAGATAGAAAATGAATCTTCTGCCCCATGGTTGGCGCCAAAAATGTGTGCTAAAATGTTGACACACTTCTATGAATCATTCCATCCAAGGTTGTTCAAGAATGAGGCCTCAAATATCGATTCATAGCTCTCTAGTCATGGAGTGAAAAGGTGTGAAATGGAGGCCCTCAGATTGACCTAGTTAGTGCCTATGCAAGTACACCACAAAACAAGAGATTAAATGCATGAAAATGAGATCTACTCTATATGATAACAATGCATGACAAGAAATTAATCTAAATGATAACAATGCATGATTAATCTATGAAAGGAAATGCAAATGCAAGTTTAATCTATGAAAATAAACATGAATCTAATCTACATGAGTAGCCATGAATGAAAGAAGAAGACAAGAAGAGAGAAGTTGCAATATCGAAGCTCAAGTGCTCAAATCTTCCTCCAAAATTGCTCTCCAAACCTGCAGCATAACAATACTATGAAAACCTAATATGAAAATGAGCAGGAGAGATTTCTTTATAAAGAAAAGAGAACGGTTGAGATTAAGAGGCAAAAATCAAAGGCTATGATTAAGAGGCAAAAATCCCACCACTTAGGAATATGTGACGAAAAAGGGTTTTTATTTAATTTTTATTTAATTTATTGCCTTTTTCATCAAATAAAGTGCTTTAAGTGGGGATTTTTATTTATTTAATTAAAAGATGGGTTTTCTTTATAATGAAATAAATTAGAAGAATTTTATTTAATTAAATGGAGGAAATTGAATTTAATTAAATAAGAGGAATTTTATTTAATTAAAAGGGAGAAATTTACTTTAATTAAATAAGATAAATTTTATATAATTAAAAAGAAAATTAAATCTTTTAATTAGATAAAAATGATCAAACCTTAGGAAATATTGAAATATTTGAATTAATTACAATTTGACCAAGGAAATTGATTTGAATTGAAAATATTGAAAAGCATTGGTTCAGAAATTTGATAAATTGATAAAATGATAAAATGGGGCCCAAGGTCTAGGCAACCATTTTAGGGTGCATACATGATGCATTTCATAAATTTAAAGAATTCAAGGCTCAGGTTGAGAAGGAATATGGTAATATTTTGAAATGTTTAAGGTCTCATAGAGGAAGTGAGTTTAATTCTACAGAATTTATTAAGTAATGTGTAGACAATGGAATCAAGAGACAAATGTTTGCACCAAGGAATCCGCAAAAAAAAGTGTTAAAAAAAGGAAGACCAAAACTATAGTGGATGTTTCAAGGACTATGCTGATTCAAGGTGACGTACCCAATATGTATTGGAGAGAAGCAATCAATATTGTTGTTTACACAATGAACCAGGTACAAGTAAAGAAAGGAATAGATAAAAACACCCTATGAGCTATGGTATAGTTACTCACCTAATATTAATTATTTCAAAGTCTTTGGAAGTAGATGTTACATTAATTGGGATGATTACACAATCAATTTTGTTCCAAAAAGTAATGAAGGAATTTTCTTGGGTTATTCTACTAAAATCAAAGCATACAAGTGTTTCAATAAGAGAACTAACAAATTGATTGAGAGTGAAAATGTAAAGGTAGATGAATGACCTTTGAAAGCTGGTGATTCAAGAAAGTAAGTGATAGAGGATGATTGAGAGATTGTGTATATTGAACCATAAGTGCATGGAAAAATAGATCAAAACAATGTGGGAGAAGTGATTCAACCAGCAGAAGAAGAAGCCCCTACACCTGAACCGATGATACCTAGGTAAGTGAAGATGAATAATTCTACTTATCATATGATAGGTGATAAGAATATAGGTGTTCTTGTTGGAAATAATAGGTACTAAGAGTGGGGTGAATAAGTAGAAACAAATATTAAAATAATTCAACCACTGATCTACTTAGCTGCTAAAATACTTTAAAAAATATTAAACAAGTAACTAATGCAAATACATAACAAGTAAAAAAATACATCTACAAGTTCCTCACACATAATGCATATATTTTTCACATCGAAACCCTTTTAAGAGGGAAAATACTACAATGGGGATGATACCTACAAGCCCAATACTACAGTATATGATTTTTCCCTAGTAGGAGTTACAAATATCCTTTCAGAGGGTTCACCTGGTTAGGAGTGACTAGTACATTTATAGGAGTACTATCATATAAGCTATTATCTACCTTGATAGAGGTTTTTAAACCTTAGTGAAGAAAGTTACCATGTTAAGGATTTACAAAAAGAACTTGTTAGAGTTCACCCAGTTAAGGGAATTTGCTTGCTACAAATATTAGGGAATAACAAGATTAGTGATCTAGATGTAGTATTGATTGCTTGTTAGATCCTATAGGTTCTTTGTACTCTATAATCAATACTATGGAAATAATCTCTTCTCTCTCCTCTCTGATTGCAACCTCAACTTTAAATAACAAAACCCTAACCACCCAAAACAACTCTTTCATTAACAACAACTACACGTCTTTTCAATATGAGTAGTTCCTATAAATAAACATTTTGCACCGACATAAAAATTATCTTCAAATTTTTTTCCGTTGACAACACTATGTGTCAAATTGATAATCTTAATGAAAGAAATTATTTATCATGACTGCATTAGGTAGTTAACATATTTTGGCTTCTCCAAGTCAACTCCTTAAAAATGTCTTAAATGCTTGTATCAATCTTGTAAATACCAACATATTGGATGTATTTGACCTTTATTCCATGTCATAATATAATTAAAAATGATCTCACATGCTTTACCACTCACCGATATGTGATCTACCGACTGGTTGATCAAGAACATAAGAGTTTTACCTATCTTAGTATTTGTGATACTCAAAACTCTATCAACACTCAACCAAATGAATTCTGGTTGGAACCACATTGCAATATAAGTTGGTTGAAGCCATGTCTATTATTTATCATCATATTTCCATTTGTACCATGAAATCCACCAAAGTGATGTTTGCATACTTAACCAATTTTCAGTATTACCTCCTTATCGATTGTATCTTTACTTTACCTATAGTATATTATGACTGTACTCACTTAGTTCCTCTGTACTAGCTTTGTTGACATTAGTAAAAACCAAATAAATTCATCCTTACAATTTCACCACAATATCCAGTAATCTCCCAACTCAATACCTATACTACACAATACTAACATTTCTAACAATAATAAAGAATAGAGAAAGTACTTGTTTGATTTCCAAGTATGAGCCTAGACCATGAAGGAAGAAATCAAGGATGAAGATTGAGTAAAAGGTATGGAGGAATAAATTGATCAAATTGAGAATAATGATACATGGGAAACTATTCCTCAACCTGAAGATAAAAATTTGATTGCTACCAAATGGGTTTTTAGGAACAAATTGAAAGAAGATGGAGATGTGATCAGAAATAAGGAAATACTTGTATGCAAGGGCTATGCACAAGAAGAAGGACTAGACTCTGGAGAGAATTTTTTTCCAGTTGGGAGACTGGAAGGGGTAAGAATTCTAATTTCTTATGCTTCTTATAAGAAGTTTAAATTTTTTCAACTGGATATCAAGTCAACTTTCTTGAATGGAATTATTGAAGAAGAGGTCTACATAGAACAACCCAATAGTTTTGTATTTACAAAGTATAAGGACATGGTATGCAAAATACAAAAGGAACTATATGGACTAAAAAAATCTCTAAGGGAATTGTATGAAAGGTTACATTCCTATCATATTTAAAGAGGCGTTAATAGAACACGTGATGAGAGTAATGTGTACCTAAAAGTTTTAGGAGAAAATTTGTTTGTAGCTGGAGTATTTGTTGACGATATATTCTTTGGAGGAAATGATGAGATGAGTTTGACATTTGCTGAAGAGATGAAGAAGGAGTTTAAAATGTCAATGATTAGGGAGATCAAATTCTTTATTGGATTGGAGGTTTCACAAATACATAATTGTATATATCATTCAATCCAAATATGTGAAAGAAGTAATCGAGAATTTTTGTATGGATGAGTCCAAACCAGTTGGAACCCCCATGGTAACAGGATGTAAATTACCTAAGGATGATAAATCTTATGTAGTAGATACTACTTTGTATAGATCTATGATTGCTAAACTGTAGTTTTTTGTTCATAAAAGACCAAATATTGCTCAAGCATTTGTTATAGTGGCTAAATTTCAATCAAATCATATGGAATCTCATATGGTTTAAGTCAAGAGGATATTCATGTATTTGAAAGGGACAGTTGACTATAGTCTATGGTATGCTCATGATGGTAATTTATTCTTGAGTGTGTTTAATGATGTTGTTTGGGCAAGAAATGTTGATGATAGAAAGAGCACAAGTGGTGGTGAATTCTTTCTAGGTGAAAGGATTATATCTCTGACAAGCAAAAAGAAAAAATGTATCTCACAATCCACTGCAGAGGAAGAGTATGTAGAAAGAACTATAAATTGTACTTAGATTGCATGGTTGAAGCAGATTCTTAAAGGCATCAAAGAAAAGATGATTGACCCAGTAACTATCTTTTGTTATAATACAAGTGCAATAAATATAAGGTGATGCATTCCAAGACTAAGCATATTGCTATTAAGTATCACTTTCTGAGAGAGCAAGTGCAGGTGAAAGAGGTGAAATTGGAATATGTACCAATAAAGGAGAATATAGAAAATATATTTACAAATCCTTTACCTAAGGATACTTGTGAGTACCTTAGGGGTAAGCTATGACTTATTCCCCTACCTGAATATAACTAATATGTTGTTGGTGCATCAATACAGTGGATTTATTTCCACATCTTTGACTATGGATTGATGATCAGGGGACTACTCCTTATGGGGAGCAATTAGAAGGAGATAAAGACAGTTGCAACAAATAAAAACTCGGGCCATGTTTCACCTATGAATTTTTTCTCAAAGGGGGAGAAGATTTTTGGGAGGAAGGATTATGGAAGAGAAGAATCAATAACAAAGAATCAAACATGGGAAAGTGAACTTATACAAAGATGTATCAACTAAGGGTGGGCATTTTTTGTATCTAGATGCTCTATATGATTTCTTCGTATTATTGGTATTTCCATCAATGCCAAAGGGGTATATTGTTAGCATAACTAATGTAGAGTGAAGTTGAGTATGTTATGGTGTTCAAGTAATGATATATTGCTCAGTTATGATGTTTCTATCGATGTCAACTTAATGTTGGTTGGTTCACAATGCACCTGTTATGATGATGTATGATCAAGAAGTTGAATCAAGAGTTGTGGTAAGAGTTGGTGTGCGTGATTGTAAAGGGAGACTAACTAATTTCTGTAGATGTTATACCTATGACTGCACATGTTGACATTATGTATGGTGTGACTTATTTTTTATTGAAGGTTGATAGGTGAACAAGAAGAACATGATGAAGCCAAGAAGGGATGATTTGATGTTTGTGTCAATTAGGATTGGATTCAGATGTTTTTGTTCAGGATATATTATCTTGAATATGTTATGAGGTTTTTATTACAACCACATCATTATTTGATGACCAGAAGAGCAAGTTTCAAGTGATAGAAGGTCGTTTAGTAAAAAGTTAAAACAAGTTCTTACAACAGTCAGTCAGACCCTTGAATGGTGATGATGTATCATATTGTTGTAAGTAATTATGTGTTTCAGGTAGCATGATAATGTTACAGATTGATGCAGCTTGATGATTATATGTTTTCTATGATCATTATGATTGGATTTCTCAGAGTTTGTGCAAGAACATTGAAAAGTATGTTGTGGTTTGACTTATCTTTGTCAAATAAATGTGTGTTTGATTTGAAGGCTGACCTAAGTTTGTTAACGAGTGTTCTAGATTGTTAGCAAGTTTTAGGGTTTTTTCATTGAGAGATAAAGAGTGTACAACATTTTGTAAGATAATTAATTTCCCTACTGAACTTGTAATGTATAAATAAGTCAAATGATGAGAATTACTAGTGTAGATCATGGACGCAAAGGTGTGACCGAGAGACGAGAGAATAGAGAAGATTATTTGTGTGTGAATAAGAGATTGAGCTTGAATTGGATCTATATTAGTAGAGATTACTACTTTCTCTAATCATTTTCTTGTTGATAGCTAATAGCTTCATCAAGATAAATCCCTTAACATGGTAGTTCCAAATAGGTCTGAATTGTAAATCCTTTAACTAGGTGAATCTTCAATTAGGGTTTGAAATTCTTTAATCAGGTTACTCCCAATATTCTAAAGCTCCTAATAGAGCTAGAGGTAAATCCATTCACTAAGTGAATCCTAACAGGGTCTTTCTCTTAAACGGACATTTGTAAGGTTTTAACATGGCTAAGCTCTTAACCAAGTGTACATCATAAGAGTGCAAATTTAATTGGGTGCCATCCCAAAACATGGTTTTTCCTAGTTGGGTTTCCAAGAGAAAAAAAAAATTGGTTTTGTTTATTTGCATGGTTTTGGATGTTTATCTTTATTGTTTATTTTTTCATGCAATGGATTTATATAAATGCTAGTGGTTGAATGGTTAAGGAAAACTTTGAATTGTTAGATTAATGTTTCATCCCCCCCTCTTCATAATCTTGGATCTCTTAATATAGACATGTATGACATATGAGGACCCATAAGGACCCATTACAACCCATTAGGACCCCTTAGAACATATTAACCATCGTAGGACATGCTAATTAGTTCCAAGTGGTCCTAATGTATCGTAAGGGTTCATAATAGATCCTAACTAGTCCTAGGGCCCCTTAAGACCCATTATGAATGCTTACGATATTTTAGGACCCATTAAGACACATTAGAACCCATGATGATAAATAAATGTTCAGTTGAGCAGAAGGTATTACACTGATCAAGAAGAAAATTGGCTATGGAGAATATAGTTATGAATTCTTTTATGAATGAAACTATTAAGGCATTGCAAGATATATCACTCCATGGTGCAGGGTATATTCTTGATGAACATGGTATTGCAGCTAAATCAATTCAATATACAAATGTGTGGTAAGGAGTGCTAAGGTGTCCTAATTGTCCTAATGTGTCCTAATGAGTCGTAATGGGACCTAAGGGGTCCTAGGACCACGTACGACACATTAGGAAACAATAATTGAAGAAGGCATGGACTATATGGAAATAATTATTCTATATTATATGAATTCCCAAGGCTTCTAAATTATGTAAGGGTCATACAATTCTTTTTAGACTCTCTCTCTCTCTCTCTCTCTCTCTCTCTCCTTTTCTTATTGTTACATAGTACGTACACACTATGTAAACCATAAATTTTAATGACACATACGCACTATTGTCTGTACACACTTTTAAATGCATTGGAATCCACCAAGCCTAAGGATTATAATTTCCTTGGAGATCTAACCCAAAGGATTGGAGGATTCAAATAGGTCTGGGACGTGTTTTCCAATGAACATACAAAATATTGACATCTTTTTTTGTGTTCTCCCAGTCAGGTTTACTTGTCATTTAATAATGATAAAATTTTATGACATGATATTGTACATCTCTTTGTTATCTATCCAACTATATAATTTATTTTAAATTCTAGTTATGTTAAGCTTTTCATCTCTAATTTCTTTTGTATGTATGTTTGATTTTTGTCAAAAACCTACGTGTAGTATTTTGGGCTTAGATTTTGGCTCGTTCGTCAAATTTTTGCGACATTTTAATTTTTTAGAAACTAGAATCCATTATACACACTTCAAAAAGAAAGTTTTGATTTTCTATTAGTTTTTAATGATTTCTAGGGGGATTAGACACATATTTCACATTTTCAAGATGTTTTGACTCAAAAAAATCATAAAAATTCATATATTCATTAAACAATTAGCAGAAAAATCCAAGATAAACTAAGTGGTGTTAGCTAACTTCTCACCTAAGTGATTAAAAAAAATGACAATTTTTTTTTAACATTTTAGGGGCAGCAGACCAGACATTATGTTATGTTTTTCCATAATCAAAAGGACTACTTTTTTTGCTCCCTAATTTTTAGGGCCTTAAACTTTACCATTTCCAAAGAAAAATAGTAGTTTAGAAACAAGATTCAGAGCAATACAAATCTTTTTCTTGTCACATCTTGAAATTTTGACTCTAACTATCTTTGATTTCTTGTCAAACTTCATATTTTTCTGAATTCAGAAAAAAAAGGTTGTATCTTATACCCCCTTTCGGTCCCCCATGTTTGTGCACTTACCCTCACATTTAGTCATGTGAAATCTTGGGTAAAATATTTGAAGAAAATAAGGTATTGTCAAGAAAGAGTGTATTGCACCGTAAGTGTTATTCAAGTGTAATAATTGGAAGATAACTTTGTTTGTATTATTAGATCCAAGATTACTAAGGGGCGGTGAATTAGTAATCTAACAATTCAAAATTGTCATCAACCATTCAAATAATTTAATTAATAAACATCCATTCCATGAATAAAAAAAACAATGAAGATAATCAATCACAACCATGTAACACAATAACACTAAATTTTTTTCTTGCGGGAAACCAACTAGGAAAAATTGTGTGGGGATGGCACCCACAAATAATATTGCACTCTTTTCAAGTATGCTTGATTAAGAGCTTAGCACTGTTAGGAAATTAGAAAGTGCCAGGTTAAGAGTAAGACCCTATTAGGAACCACCCGGTCAAGGGATTTACCTCTAGCATTGTTAGGAGATTTACCTTGTTAAGGTTAACGCTAATAAGGGATTTCAAACCCTAATAAAAGAGTCACCTGGTTAAAGGATTTACAAAATAGACCTGTTAGGATCTACCTGGTTAAGGTATTTTCTTACAGATACTATTAGGAATCAACAAGTGAAAGTAATCTAAAAGAATAGGAATCCTCTTCTAGGGTAAATCCAGTTCAAGCTCAATCTCTTCTTAACATGCAAAAATTCTTCTCTCTTCTCTCTTTTCTCAGTTGCACCACTGTATCCATGATCTACACTTGTACATTTCATTATTTTACATATAAATATTACAAGTTCTCTAGGGAAATTAACCGCCTTACAAAAATGTTTTACAATCTTTCCTACTCAATTCTCAAGCCCTAAAATGTAATGCCAATCTAGAAGTTTTCTAACAAACTTAGGTCAGCCTTCAAATTCATCACACATCATTTTGACAAAGAAAAGTCAAACCAAAACACACTTTCCAATTTTCTTGCACAACTTCAAGAAATTCGATCATAATAATCATAGAAATGCCAAATCATCAATCCACATTGATCTGCACTGTCACTATGATCCCTAGAGAGAATAACCACTTATTAAAACATAATGCATCATCACAAGTTTAGGATATGACTGATGTTCTAAGAATTAATTTTACTTTTTGCAGAATATTCTTCTATTCATTGAAACTCTTTCTTCCAATCACCAATGCAGTCACAATAGAAATCTCATAACATATTCAAGATATAAAATCTTGAACCACAACACCTGAATACAAACCCCTTTGTCACAATCATCAAATCATTCCTCCTTGGCTTCATCATGTTCTTCATGTTGACTATTCAACCTTCAATTGTTCATAACTTATACCATACATATCATAAAATTGTGTAGTCATAGATATAGCATGTAGAGATATTACTTATTCTTTCTTTATGATATCACATGCCAAATCTTACCACTATTCTTGATTCAACCTCTTGAACATACATCAACACGATAGGCACACTGTTAATCAAATAACACTAAGTTGACATCAATGACCAAATCATAACTGATCAACATATCATCAAATTTTCATTAAACACATGCCATAATATACTCAACTTTATCTATGCATTAGTTATGCAAGAAATATCCCCCTTTAGAATTAATGACAACGCCTACAATACCAAGTAAACTAAATACCTAAAATTCTCCCCCTTAGATAATAATTCCAGAGGCCCAATAAGCGCAATATATCATATGTTGCAATTGCCTTTATCTCTTTCCGACTGATCCCCCTAAGGAGTAGTCCCTTGAACATCAATCCACTAGATTTATGCACCAACAACATCTTAGTTATGTTTAGGTAGGGGAATAACTCCTAGATTACTTCTAAGGTACTCAAAAGAATCCTTAAGTAGTGACTTTGTGAAGATATATGCTATATGTTCCTTTGTTTGTATATATTCCAACTTCAACTTCTTCTCTTGTACTTTCTCTCTCACAAAGTGATACTTAATTGCAATGTGCTTAGACTTGGAATGCATTACTGTCCATTCTTAGAAATATTTATTACCCTTGTATTGTGGCAAAATATAGTTATAGGTTCATTAATATTTTCTTTGATACCTTGTATAAGTTACTTCATCAATGCAATTTTTTTAAAATTTATAGCTACTACTACATATTCTACTTACGCAGTGGATTTTGAGATACAATGTTTCTTCTTACTTGTCCAAGATACAAGCCTTTCACTTAAAAATAATGCACCACCACTTGTACTCGTTCTATCATTAAAATTTCCCACCCAATCTGCATCAGTAAACACACTCAAGGAAAAATCACCATCATGAGCATACCACAAACCATAGTCAACTATCCCTTTAAAATACCTGAATATCCTTTTGACTTCAACCACATGAGATTGCTTAATTATTTTTCTCAAAATCTGGCCACTATTACAACCTCTTGATAAATATATAGTCTTCTATGAATAACATACTGCAACTTAATGATCATAGATCTATACAAAGTAGCATCTACTACATCATATTCATCATCCTTAGACAATTTACATCCTCTTACCATGGGGGTTCCAACTAGTTTGGATTCATCCATACCAAAATTCTTGAGTATTCCTTTCACATATTTGGATTGACTGAGATATATATACCATTATTTAGCTGTGAAACCTCCAATCGAATAAAGAATTTTATCCCCCCAATCATTGAGATTTCAAACTCCTTCTTCATCTCTTTAGGAAATGCCAAACTCTTCTCATCATTTTGGCTAAAGATTAAATCATCAACAAATACTTCAGCTAACAACAACTTATCACCTTCAACTAGTAGGTACACATTACTATCATCACTAGTTCTATTAAAACCAATCTGAATAAGATAATAATGTAACCTTTCATACTGTGCCCTTGGAGCTTGTTTCAGTCTATGTAGTGTATTTTTTAGCTTGCATAGTACTCTATCAATGCAAAACCATCGGGTTGTTCTATGTTAGACCTCTTCTTCAAGAATTCCTTTTAAGAACGATGACTTGATATAAATTTGAAAAACTTTGAAGTTCTAATAAGAAGCATAAGCAGGTATATTTCTTACCCTTTCTAATATTGCCTCTAGAGAAAAATTCTCTCCATAGTCTAGTCCTTCTTCTTGTGCATAACCCTTACGTACAAGCCTTGCATTATTTCTAGTCATATCTTCATCATCATTCAATTTGTTCTTGAAAACCCATTTGGTACTAATCACATTTTTATCTCCGGGTCTGGGAACATGTGTCCATGTATCATTCTTCTCAATTTGATCAAGTTCTTCCTCAATATCCTTTCTCCAATCATCATATGTGATTTCCTCCTTCATTTTCTTAGGCTCAAGCTTGGAAATCAAAAAAGTACTTTCTCTGAGATTTCTTCTGGTTAGAACATTTGCATTCTTATCACCTATAACTTGATCAGTAGAGTGATTGATCTTCACATACCTAGGTATCACTGGTTCAGGTCTAGGAGCTTCTTCTTCTATTGGTTGAATCACTTCTTCTACATTATTTTTTTTATGTTGGTTCATGCACTTCCGATTCAATATACACAATCTTCTAATCATCCTCTGTCGCTTGCTTTCTTGAATAACTAGATTTCTCAGGGTATTCATCCACCTTTGCATTTTGAACTCTCAAAAAATTTGTAATTTCTCTTATTGAAACACTTATATGCTTTGGTTCTAGCAGAATAACCGAAGAAAATAAAGGTTCATCACTTTTTGGATCAAACTTGCTTTTGAAATCATCCCTCTTAATTCAACATCTACTACCAAAGACTTTGTAATATTTAACATTATTCGAGTGACCATACCATACCTCATAGGGTCTCTTTTTAGTTTCTTTCTTTATTAGCACCTGGTTCAACGTGTAGACAATAGTACTAATTGCTTCTTTCCAAAAAAATTATGATACATCACCTTGAATCAACATTTTCCACGGAATATCCACTATGGTTATGTTCTTCCTCTCTACAACACCATTTTATTGTTGAGTCCTTGGTGCAAAAATTTGTCTCTTGATTCCATTATCTTCACAGTACTTAAAAATTTCTATAGAAGTAAGCTCACCTCCTCTATCAGACCTTAAACATTTAAAATTCTTACCTGTCTCCTTTTCAACTAGTGCCTTGAATTCTTTGAATTTATGAAATGCATCATACATATCCTTCAAGAAAGTTATCCACATAATTCTTGAATCATCGTCAGTAAAAAATATGAAATATCTATTACCTAGATAAATTCTCTATGTCATAGGCCCACAAATATCAGTATGCACCAAATCAAGTATGCTTTCAAATGAAAAGAATTTTTTTTTAAGTAGAACTATTTAACTTACCCAACTGACATTCTTTTCACATTATTTTGTCTATCTTGACTAATTGTGGCAATGCCCTAATTGAATTTTTCTTACTTACTTTGATCAAACTATCAAAATTTACATGAAAGACCATTCTATTCCATAACCAAACTATCTTAAAAATTTGCAACCAAACAACTATTCATATTATTATTTAAATGGGATAAATTACCTCTAGTCATCCTATCGGTAGCGATCTCATCACCTAAGCTTCTAATTATTCTACATACACCTCCTTTGAATTCCATTATGTAACCTTTATCATTTAGCTAACCCAAAGTCAATATATTATGTGTTAGATTGTCTACAAAATAAACATCATATCTATTACTCTTACCATTCAAAAAAATAGTGCCTTTTCCTTTGACCAAACAAGGTGTATTGTTAAAAAATCTTACCACGCCACCATAAAAATCTTCAAGATTAATGATTTTACTCTTCTCACCAGTCAAGTGATGTGAGAACCCACTATCTATAATCCATTCATCACTATATCCCATTTGAGAAACTAGTGCCTTTTCACCTTCTGATGGATCTTCTTTGACTGCAACAAATACAATCTCCTCTTCCTGATTAACTTCTAATTTTTCATCAATAATTCCTTCCTCAACTGGAACATAGAATTCTTTCTTCCCTTTTCCTTTTTTTTTTTGAATTTATCCTTTTGTTCACCATTAGGACATCTAGCAACAATATGTTCAATATTATTACATGAACAATAATTCAGTGGTAGCTTACCTTTGTACTTACTAGTCCCTCTAGGAAATCTCTTTGCAAGTAATGCTTCAATCTATCCTTGTTTTTTTTTAATCTTCAAAGATAGCTTCAAGTTCCCTGGTATATATTGATGTGTAATCACAATCATGACTTATTTCTTTACTTTTCCTTACCATTACATTTGACACTCATGCCATGAAAGTTTCCTCAACTCTTGGAACACTATTATCAAAGTTATTTAAGTCATATGGAGTAACCTTACCGATTAGTCCATCTATAGTAACACTGTCAAAAGTTCTCAACTCATTTATAGTAGACACTCTAATGGCATAAGAAGATAATAAAGTTCTCAACATTTTACTTACCACAACATCTTCATAAATAGTTCCACCAACACCTCTTATAGCACCAACAACTTGTTTTAATCTTAGGTCATATTGTGCAATTTTCTCTCCTTCTACCATCTTCATGTCACCATACTTTCCTCTAAGACTATCTTCCTTATCTTTTTGCACATGAATATTTCCTCCATAGATTAGTTTTACCTTTTCTGAACACCAACATATTCAATATCAGATAACATACTTACAATAACTTAATGTTCTTGAATATTCTCCTATTGTTCCTTCAATTCATTAGTAGTGAGATTTGTAGCAAGAGTGATATACAATCTTGTAACACACATCTAGTATTATTATCCCATACCTTTTAGATATAAATTTATTCTATCACTTCATACCAGATAGTTATCTTTAGAGAACTTGTGAGGTTCCTTCCTCATCATTGGATCTTTGTCCTCAAGTTGATAGGCTTACCACAAATAGGAAAAAAGCTTTGATACCAAATGTTAGTATTATTAGATCCAAGATTACTGAAAGGGGGCGGTGCATAAGTAATCTAAAAATTCAAAATTTTCATTAACCATTCAACTAGTTTCATCAATAAATACCCATTGCATGAATAGACAAACCAATGAAGATAATCAATCACAACCATACAACGCAATAACACCAATACTTTTCTCATGGAAGACCAACTAGGAAAAACCATGTGTGGGGATGGCACCCACAAATAATTTTTCACTCTTCTAAATTATGCCTAATTAAGATCTTAGCCATGGTAGGAACTTATATAGTTCCTAGTTAAGAGAAATACCCTATTAGGAATCTCTTGGTCAAGGGATGTACCTCTAGCCTTGTTATGAGGTTTACCATGTTAAGGCATTTCAAACCCTAATCAAAGAGTCACCTCGTTAAATGATTTACAATTTAGACCTATTAGTATCTACACGGTTAAGTGATTTTATTGTAAAAAATATTAGGAATCAACAAGTGAATGTGATCTAAAAGAATAGAAATCATCTTCTTTCATAGATCTAGTTCAAGCTCAATCTCTGCTTAGCATGCAAACAATATTCTATCTTCTCTCTTTTCTCGAATGCACCACTACATCCATGATCTACACTTGTACATTTCGTCATTATATATATACATTAAAATTTCATTAGGTAAAGTAACCACCTTACAAAAATGTTTTACAATCTTTTCCACTCAATACTCAAGCCTTAAAATGTAATACCAATCAAGAATTTTTTCTAACAAACTTAGGTCAGCCACTTTGTGATGTTAAACCACTTTAGGTTTATAAAAGTGTGTGTCTTTTCCTTATTGTCACTAGTGCTCTCTTTCAGGTAGTTTGGATAAACACAGGAAAAATGAAAGATTTTTGTACTTCATAATGGTCTTATTGTACTCATTTCTGAGTGTTGCAAACCTATTATGGCTAGGTAATCGCCGAATTTTCTTCATTCCCTGGTTAACTTAAAAAGGAAGCATGAGGGTTTTATTGGGGAGAACTCTGTGTATGGCTCCTCTAAGGTGGCCAAAAAAATAAAATTTTGTGAGAAGGTCATGAAAACAAAAACCTTTAAGAGACAAATAACACAAAGGATAATGGTGATGAATATTATATCCCAGAAAAGAACCTGGGTTTGGAAAATGAGGAGTATTATGATGTCGAAGAGATTAGAGGGGAGATTGAGTATGAGGAAGATGAGGATTCTGGTGAGGAGCATGAGGACAAGGAGGAGACTAGTGAGGAGTAGGAGGATGATGAGAAGAAGAGCGGAGAGAAGGAGTACTCTCTTTAGGTATTGGAGACTAGTGAGGAGTAGCAGGATGATGAGAAGATGGGTGGAGAGAAGGAGGAATCTCTTTAGGTATTGTTTGATGAGGATATTGCTAAAGGTATAGCAAAAAAAGAACAGAGAGCCTTAATGTAGAGACCTCTAAGGTGTCTCCTACTCATTATCTTAACACGGATCTTTCCCAGGTTAATATTCTATCTACATTAGATAATGTGGGGGACTTCTCTTCCTCTCCTATGCTAGATAATTTGGAGGAAGCCCCAAAATATGTTTTCAACCCTCTGCTTGATTATGTAGACTCCCCAAAGCAGAAAATTCCTCCCTCTCATTGGGGTATCACTATCCAAGGTGATAAGAATAATGAGGAGGACATGGGTCTTCCAGATGTCTTTGATGAGTCCAAGATTCAGATGGCCAAGGCTAAATCCAAAATTTCTCACAAATTTGATCGATGGGTCTGTTGACAGATAAAGAGCATCATTATAAAGAATTAGGATTTGGAGCGTCAAGTAAATAGTCTGTAGGAAAATTTGGAGAATTGGGCTTAGGATAATGTGAACTAGAGTATGCCCAACATTTTGGTCAATAAGGTCTCTAATCTCTCCAAGAAATTGGAGGATAGCCATGTCATGTTGAGGAATATTCTTTAGATAAGTTATGAGGGTATGTGGGCCTCAGCGGAGAATCTCAATCATGCCTTGGTTAGCATGCTAGTTTGGAGTGGCCCAAATAAAGCTAAAATCAATGTCGAAGATGATTGTGAGGATATTGATTTCATTCCTTTTGGTCCAGGAAAAAGGACCTGTGCTAGTTTCTAAAAGAGGGATACAACTACTTCCAGGAATATCACTAGAATTAAAGAAATAGTTAATAAGATGTTTGAGCTTGGGGATGATCTGGCTAAGATCCTGAAGGATCTAGCCTTTTTTTTTTTTCTCATGTTCCCTTTTTTTTGGGTGTTTTTCCGGTTGGGTCTCCATTGGCTGTTCCTTCTGAGTTTCATAGTCTATTTTGTTTTAGGGGTCCTTATGCTTTATCTTTAAGTTTTCTATTATTAAGGGTTTCAAGTCCCTTCAAAAAATAAATTTTCTTTAATCCAAAACAAACTCAGCGCAGACTTCAAATTCATCGCACATCAATTTACAAAGAAAAGTCAAACAACAAGACATTTTTCAATGTTCTTGCACAACTTCAAGGAATTTGATCATAATGATCATAGAGATGCCAACTCGTTAATCCACACTGATTGAAAAAATTACTATGATCCATGGGGCACATAACCAATTATCACAACATGATGCATCATCACTAGTTGAGAATCTAACTAATTGTTCTAAGAACTTTTACTTTTTACTAAATTATCTTCTATTCAGTGAAACTTGGTCTTCCGATCACCGATACAGTCACAACAAAAACCTCATAACATATTCAAGATAACAAATCCTAAACTACAACACCAAAATCTGAACCTATTTGACACAATAAGAAAATCCTTCCTCTTTGGCATCATCATGTTCTTCATGTTGACCAGTCAACCTTTAATCATTCATAAGTCACACCATACCTATGATAAACTTCCATGATCATAGATATAGCATGTAGATACATCATTTAGTATTTATTTATGATTGCAGATGCCAACTCTTACCCCAGCCCTAGATTCAACCTCTTGAACATACATCAACATGACAGGAACACTGTCAACCAACAAACACAATGTTGACATCAATGAAAAAATCATAACTGATCAACCTATCATTTGATCTGAATAAAACACATACAATAACATACTCAACTTTATTTATGAATCATTATTTCCAACAAATTCTTGGTGAATTTAATATAGACTAACAAGTGTCTACGAACATGATTTTTAAGTTAGAATTAAAGATTATTACATACCCACTATTATAAATAGTTTCTTTGTAAAAGTGGGTTAATTTTAGCTTATGTAAAAGGAGCATCATTAATTTGTGCAACAAATTCTTGAGTGTCTAAATATTTCATTAGAGAATTATTATGCAAATAAAAAAGTGTTATGTAAGAAATAAGAATTTAGAGAGGAAAGAGAAAAAGAATATATTATATTTATTCCACACAATGCCTTTAAAAAGATTATACAGGAAGCAACACAATATATAATTTCTTGCAACTAAATAAAGCCCAAAACTAATTGAACGTAAAAACTAACTTATTAAATAATATGCCAACAGTTCCTCCTTTATTACATTACTATGAAGAAGAGTGGAACATTGCAAGGCTTTTGATTTTAACACTTTTGGAGGATTTTATGAAGTACCTTCACTAGTCCTCCTCAGTCACATAGGAAACACCAAAATGACTGCAACAATGAAACCGATGATTGTAGAACCTATAACCATCTATACAAGATGACAAAACATAAAAGCATTTTAACGCCCCATGCACAATAGGACATATTTCCTCCAAAACTTCATATCTCCTTAAGAGCTTTTATAATGCCTCCTATAGTACTACACATGAGACATATTACTTATGAAAGCACACATCTCCTATGAGTGTGTCTAATGCCTACTCAAGTGTTATGGAAACAATCTCTCATCTATTGTAAAAATCAACAACCATACATTTTCACATGACAAAATGTTTCCTCTAAAAGTCTAGATATACTTCGAGTGCAGCCAATTCTCCTCAACTGCTCAAAAAACATCAACCAAATGTGAATAGACCAAGTGCACCCAAAAAAATCTCATCCCCTTTCTCCTTGAATGGGCACACACCCCCTCTTTTCTTTATGGACACAAATTTTCCAAGGCCCCTCTTTTCTTTAGGAACATATATATGAAGCTTCTCATGCAACGAATCATTCCTGAGTGAGAAGATAACTTGGGATGAGAGGTATCTTCCTACCTCCATTCCAGGAGTCTAACCTTCAAAGTGGTTCGACAATAGTGGGTTACGCTTTTTTGCAAACTTTGACACTAAAATGAATATTTAAAAAAAAAAAACTCCACATTAAGACACCTATTGTCACTAAATCATTACAAATTTTAAGATGATATAAATTAGAGTTTTTTAGCATTTAGTGTGTAGTTTCTCAATATATATATATATATATATATTTATTTATTTATTTATTTATTTATTTATTTATTTATTTATTTTTAAAAAAAAATTAGAATTGATTTGTATCAATTTTTTCATCTCCTTTGAAAACTAGTTTTTAACAAAACAAACATTTTTAGAGAGTGACAGTCACTTACTACAGCAAAACGTTTTTTCTAAAATGGATAAAGACAAGATTCTTTAAAATTTAGATTTGTAAGACTAATATCTAGTGATTGCAAATGGTTCTATTTTATTATGTTAAATATTTTTTATTTTATTAAGTTTAAAATGACGTTAAGTATAATTTAGATAGGTTTATTTACTACTCCATAACTTGTTCTATATGTATCAAATTTTAAAAAAACTTGGTTGGAAATAGGACATCAATACCTGTTGAGAAAATATTTTTCAAAATTGGTTTTACTTAGTTTACTATTTTCCATGAGAATTTAACATAGAAGTTCAAATAGATTGAAAAACCAATGTTCATTAAAAATAAAATACAAAGTCATAATAAACTGAATATATATCAAAATCATAATCAATGACAACCTTGTTTTGAGTAGAACAAGCCTACATATGATTTTCTTAAGATTTTTTTGTTTGAGACTTCAACCACATCTTCAAAGGACAAAAGTCTACATAAACAAGGTGAGTTTGGGGAAGAATCCCATAACAAGGACCTTCGATCAAATAAAACTTTTTTAAAACACCTTTGGCTTCAATTGAACTAGTCTTCGATGGAAAACAAGGCATACAAACATTTATGGAATGATCAACTTTGAGAAAACACAATTTATTTTAACTAAGCATGTTCATTGGAAGCTCGCCAAATTTAAAAATAAAAAATAAAAAAAATTATTGGTTTGATATAAATATAATTTATTTTTCTCATTATTCTTGAAAAGAAATAAAGAGTAATTCACATTTTTTGGTATAGAATTTTCAAGTGCAATTTTTGGTGGAAGATTTTCAAGTGCATTTTTTGAAAGAAGGAGATGGGAAACAAAAGAGAAAAGGCTAAATAACTGTCAATGAAATTGGTCAACTAAAAAAGAACAAAAAAATTGCGACAAAACATTGACACACTATTGTAAAATAAAGTAGGTATGTATTTTTAATTTTAACTCTCTCTCTCTCTCTCTCTCTCTCTCTCTCTCTCTCTCTCTCTCTCTCTCTCTCTCTCTCTCTCTCTCTCTCTCTCTCTCTCTCTCTCTCTCTCTCAGTGTATCTGATGTAATAATAGAATTTATAAATACAATATCACCAATCATGTAAATTGATTCCTTATGGGAAGCAATGACTACTCTATCTACAATGTGTTCCATAGATGGTTCTATGTTAACAAATCTCTAGCTAACCAACTATCTAGGAGATGTCATAGGTCAATCATCTCTATAGTATAGATTGTGGTCTACAAATTGACTACACCCCTCACCAAAATAACTAGGAATATCAAGGTAGTTGCCATTGATGCCCAAACAGACCTTAGCATAAAAATATTGTGCAAAATATGTTGGAGTCTGGTCATTATTTGGATAATGACCATGTCTCACGTGGAAACATGGGGATATAAGAATTTCTATTTATTGATTAATACAATATGTGACCCAGTATTCCTTCACCTTGGTCTTCCCCTAGTAATATGGAAAAACCTCTTATTTGATGATATCCTTTAGAACATAGTGTTGTACTATGTCGAAGGACACATTACCCGATATCTTTGTTTTCAATCTTTGAAATTTTTTAGAAACTAGTTGTGGGGTATACGAGGTATGTGATTTCTTAGTTGCTCTAGAATAGACAAAATAGTGGTGCAAATATGCTTGCATACCCCATCATATGTTTTTATAGAAGCTCTCAATCTAGTAATATAAATATCAGTGTAATGTAAAACAATAGTGATATCAAGTACATTATCCTCATCCAGTTGTGTGGTAAGCTCATGATGGGAAATCTACATGTAACATGGTAAAGGTTAAAAAATATGTAAGTGTTATGTTTTTTATGCAAAAAATATGATAAAAAATCATGTCATTAACTATAAAAAATATTAAAATCTAACATATGTACAATATTAAATGCTAAAAAATAAATATTCATTTAATATTATAATGTACATCACCTAAATTAGATTGCAAGTAACATTTACATCACCAAAATTAGATCAAGTAAATCAGATAAAGTATAACATACATATACATCAATAGATTGTAAAGAAAATAGAGAAAGAGATGGGGGATTTCAAAAGAATGATTGTGTGATAAGGAAAAAAAAGGACCTAGAGAGATAGAGATAATTAAAAAATCTAGAGCTTGAGGGGGGTGGAGAGAGTGATTGTGAGAGAGTTTTATA
>MU227286.1:189675-205023 GCA_018584345.1 Thuja plicata
GAGAGAGAGAGAGAGAGAGAGAGAGAGAGAGAGAGAGAGAGAGAGAGAGAGACTAGGGGACTGTGAGAGTGAGTTTTTGTTACGAAAATAAAATGACCTAAAGAGAGCTTAATCTAGAGAGAGATAGTCTTAAGGGGAATGAGAGAGAGTGTGTGTTAAAAAGTAATAAAAAGGATTAGAGGGGAAAAAATATTTAAGGGGAGAGAGGAACATGGAATATAATAGATAGAGAGAGTGTAATAACCATTTAATGGAATCCCACACATGTAATGGAGTTGGTTTGAGGTTGTGGGTGGACGACTCACGGTCTCAGGTTCGACTCTCACCCGAATTTGCGTAATGAACCTAACTTGCAGGCAGTTTGGATCATCCTCTGAGTATTATATTTCCCTTGGTACCCAAAATATGGGATGTTGGGTTGTCGGGTTGGGTCCTAGGGACACGTCAGGGTTAAAAAAAATAGTTTAATGGTTTTATAAAAAAATTCTGAGTTTTTCTAAAGATTTTCTATGTTTTTTCAAGTTTTCTAAAAAAATATAATACACTATTTAAAAATTACAAAATTAAAACATATATACTTGTGTAAATAAAAATTAAGTTTGTCTATGATTTTTTTAATAAATTTCATATTTTTTTAATAAAAAAATTTATAATTATTTTCTTAATCTTTTTTAGTTTTCTAAAAATATCCTATTTTACATGTCTAATAAAAAAAATTAAAAAACTATAGAAAATGAAAATATATACTTCCGTAAATTTAAATTCTAATAACAGATTAAAAAAATTTAAGAAAAAAAACATATAATTTACAAGAAAAATAAACGAAAAAGAGAAGAAATTAGAGCACCTAATATCAAGTAGTGTTGATCTGTGGAGTGAAACAACATGATTATCACTGAAAGCTATCTCCTTGATGTAACCAAGGGTGTTCACTAGAAGCTCTTGTGGAGCCCAGAGAAATTGTTGAATGTGCCAAAATAATTGTCACATTGGGCTTATAAACTATTTAAAAAAAAGGTTGTGGAAATTGCCATTGATCGAAGTACTGCTTTGATTGAAGGCCCCATGCCACAGGTTTCAATCAAATATCATACTTTGATTGAAGTGATCAGGGTACTAAATTTGAATGGGGTACTTCTCTTGAAGGGGCTTAGTAAGTGACCATTGCATCTACTCATTTTTTCTTCGTGCAAAAAAATTATAACCCACTATTGTTGGATCACCCTCTAACAATATCTTTGTTATTTTATACAACATAAATCTCATTAATTATTCCATTGTGATGTGAGATGTCATAATCAAATGAGTCATTTGTATCTACTGCAAAACCACAAAAGTGTGTTTCACCTTTAGTTGTAATGAAAGCAATATTTTTCTTCAACTTTCAAATCAATGAGTTCTTTGGCCCACTAAACTCAATTCATCTACACACATCTATTTTTTTGACAATAATAATATTTGAATCATTTTCTTGTTGAAATGTTAGACTTTTTCCTAGAAATCAAAGCTAGATTTTTGTAGTTTGCACTAGCTACTAGTAGGAGAGGGTTGTAATAGGCTAGGTGTAATGTCATCCCTATTTAGGTTTATGTCTCCATTTCTCACATGCCCAATCATGTGAGCCCTTTGATACCAAATAAGAATTCTAAGAGGAAACATAAAAAGATTATAATAAATTGATTCCACACAATGCCTTTAAAAAGATAGTACAGGTCTTCAAATTTTAAAGGGGTGTTTGCTAGGGCTCCCTCTGCTCTGTGGTTGTGGGCGTCATGCTCCTGTGGGGAAGCATAGGGTTTGTGTTTTGAATGCTGGTGTGCTATGGCTATGTGTTCTGTGTAGTGGAACCTGCTCTGATGACTTCCTTTGGGGCTGCCAACACTTTAATAATTGCTGGGGTTATGGCTTCTCACGGTTCCTCTTCTTTGATTGGTCCACAACCGATGGATTCAACCTATGTTGGGGAGAGCTTGAAGTTAAAAAAGGTTAATGGGTGCTTTCCTCGTAGTCAAGATCATCCCGTTCTTGTCATTCCTCCGGAGGCTGTTTTGGAAGATGTCGAGTACTGGACTAAGCATGCTTTGATCTGCAAGTTTCTTGGGATCTAAATATCTTTGTCTACTCTTGAAGCTTGGATTCGTCACTTGTGGCAAATTGAAGGTGATTTGGACATTATATTGGCAGGGAATAGCTACATTATGGTGGTATTCTCTTGCATGTCTGATCGAGATCGCATCTTTGATGAAGGTCCTTATTTTTACAACCGCGCTAGGCTGTTTGTCAAACCTTGGCATACGGGGTTCAATTTTGCAGAGGATCTCCCTTCAAGGGTTCCAGTGTGGGTTCATCTGTCGTGCCGTCCTCTTGAGTTTTGGAGAGAGGACATCCTGTGCTAGATAGCTGCTTTGCTAGGGATGCTTACTGTGATTGCACAACAATCCCTTGACAAAAAGGTTATTTCTTTTTCCCACATTTGTGTTGAAATTGATTTGAATAACCCATTGCCAGATTCTTTGGAAATTTGCCTTGGATCATCATCCTGGGTACAATAGTTAGACTATGAGTCTTTACCTTTTTGCTGCCGAATATGTCATGAATATGGATGTTTGCAGCGTATATGCCCTTAGGCTTCTAAGAAACCCAATGGTGGTTTTGGGGGATCTTCCTCCTCCTCAGACCGTAAGATGGACAATGATGGCAAAGGGAAAGATTAGAATGAACATGTAGGAAAAAGAAAGGCTCCGTCTGACTTTGTAGGAAAAGGGAAAGCCCAGGTGGATTGTGCAAATAAGGGGAAAGCCCAAGTCAATGCTTCTATTCCAGACAAGGATGGCTTCATTCTTGCTTGGAACCGAGCTAAGGGGAGAAGACAAAAGAGACCCTTTTTAGATAGGCAATCAGAGATAGGTTTTAATCAATTTGAGGTGCTAGATACTATGGCCTTGGAGGAAGGTATTCCTCCATGCATTACATCTGATGCAATAGTTTTCGATAAGGGGAATCATTCCCAAGATTCTTCTCTTATGAACCAGGTGAATGTTGCCCAACAGACATGTGAAACGCCTATTGGACCTGATCTGGTGCCCTGGTGGTTTCACCTGTTCCACAAGACAATGACATTCTCCTAGAAGATTTGGTTAAAGATGTATTTTCCTATGGGAAAGGAAAAGGATCTTCTCTGGCATTGTGTCTGATGAAAAGGCCATTTAAGAAAGTCTCTTTTGTTACTCCTTCCAAAAGTGGCTGCAAAATGGATCAAGAGAAAATTCAGCTTAGAGGGGATTTATTGGTAGAGTCGGGGGCTATCAAACCCATGGATGCACATTTTCCCCACTCTACTCAATGATCATTCTCTCATGGAATGTTAGGGGGTTGAATAGCATGCCCAGACAAAAATATATTCATGAGTTGGTGGCAGTGCAATCCCTGAACATCCTTTGTATTCACGAGACTAAACTTTCAGTGGATTCCATGGTCAGTTGTTTTCCAAATATTTGGTATTTTAGTCAATTTCAATGTATTGGTTTCTAGCGGAGCTCTTGTGGCTTGGCTATTTGTTGGGACCCTAGGAAAATAACCCATCTTTGGTGGCTATCTTGTCATTCTTCTCTTTCTATGGTTGCCTCTTGCCTGGAGACGGGGGAGTTGATTATGGTCACTAACGTGTATGCTCCTATTGATCTCCCTGGAATGATAAGGCCCTGGGCGAATATTTAGTGTGTTCAAAGTTGTCATCCTTTCTTGCCTTGGATTTTAGGTGGGGACTTCAATTCTATTGTGTGCCTGGAGGAGAAACGAGGAGGTCTTTCTCGTTTGGGGCCCTCTTCTGAGCTTCTTCGAAAGAACATGGGTCTCTTAAATCTTTATGTTGTCCAACCATGTAATGGGTTCTTTACGTGGAATAACAGAATGCTTTGGGATGATGCCATCTTGGAACATCTGGATAGATTTCTGGTTTCCTACTATTGGAATAGTGGTATTCTCTCTCTCTCATCTGAAATCCTGGATTGGAGGGGTTCTGATAACTGGCCTATCAAGCTCTCTTCTAGTTGTGTTTCTATCCCCAAGAATCCCCCTTGTAAATTTTAGTTAATGTTACTTCGGGACTCTTCTCTTCATGATTTCATGGTCCACTGGTGGAGAGATGGTGGCCCAGCGTATGACACTACTATGTTCTCTTTTTCTAAAAAACTTTAGTATGTCAAAAGAAAGTGGAAAAACTAGAAGAAGACTTACTTTGGTAATCTTCACACCATGAAGAAGAGGGCTCAAGATCATCTGGCACTAATCACTAGACAGATCCATGATCTTGGCTTCTTGGAAGCTTTTCACAGAGAGGAATCTCAGGCTTCCCAGGACTTAGCTGAGTAGGATCTCAGAGAGGAAATTTATTGCAAGCAAAAGGCTTAGATTGATTGGCTTTAGGAAGGGGATAAGAACACTTCTTTCTTTCATAAATCTATGCAGGGCCACAAAAATTAGAGTTACATTTCTTCTCTTGTCAATATTGATGGCCTACACTTCACTTCCTCACACGTTGTGTCCAAGGAAGCTATTCGGTTATACTCTTCTCTTTTCTCTGATGACTCTCCTCCTGCAGATACTGAGGAGAATACTATCTTGTCTTGTATTCCCTCTCTTGTGACCCCTGAGATGAATGTGTCTCTTATGAGGTTGATCTCTTTGTCAAAATTGGAGGGTCTGGTCTTCAGGATGAGAAAGGGAAAAGCCCCTAGGCTCGATGGGTTCCCGATTGATTTTTTCCAGGAATTTTGGGACATTATTAATCAAGACCTTTTAGTTGTGGTCCAAGAATAATTTGCTAATAAACAGATGCTCAGAGCTCTAAATTGTACTTTCCTTATTCTTATTTTGAAAAAAGAAGGGGCTAATCAACTTGATTTATTCTGGCCTATTGCTCTTTGTAATATGGTCTATAAAGTCATTACTAAGCTAATTGTTGAAAGACTTAAAGTTTGGCTTCCCTTGGTTATCTCTGAGGAGCAAGGAGGTTTCATTTCTAGGAAACAAATCCTTGATGGAGTGGTTATTGTCTTTGAAGCCATCCACTCTATGTCTGTCTCTAAAGAGTGCTCTATGTTCATTAAGCTGGATATGGCCAAGGCCTATGATAGAGTTAAATGGGGGTTTTTATGGAAAACTCTTCTTGCTTTTGGCTTCAGTTTGGAATGGGTGAATTAGATTCTAAGCTGTGTTACTTCTCCCTCATTCTCTATGCTTCTCAATGATGAACCATCTAAGTTATTTGGGGCATCTCGGGGTCTCTGAGAAGGGGAACCTCTTTCTCCGTACCTATTTATTATCATGGCAGAGGGTCTTGGCAGATTTATTAAATCTCAAGTGGCCCAAAATGTGATACATGGCTGCCGATGGGGACATGGTTTGCCCAATCTTTCTCATCTCCAGTTTGTGGATGATACTGCTCTTGTAGGTAGAGCTCAGATTTGGGAAGCTGAAGCTTTTAGGATCACTTTGGATACTTACTTGGCTGCTTCCAGTCAACAAATCAATGACCATAAGTCCTCCATCTATTTCTTCAATACTCCTGGGCCTATACAATAGAGGATTGCTGCTATCCTCTGATTTTAGATACATTCTCTCCCTGTGACTTACCTAGGCATCCCTATTGTGGTGGAAAGACAACCCAGGCTCTTTTGGCAGAACATTCTTGATAAGTTGCGCAATAAGGTTAATCACTAGACTCGTAGATGGCTCTCTATGGCTGGATGGGTGACTCTCCTCCAATCTATGATTCACTCTCTCCCTACATAAAGAAGCATGGTTCAGGTAGCCCCTATTTACATTCTTAAGGCATTTGATGCACTTTCTCGACAGTTTCTTTGGAGTGGGAACTTGCAAAATTCTAAGTGGAGCCTCATTAATTAGGATACTATCTATAGGCCCAAGAAGGAGTAAGGCCTAGGTCTTCGTTCTGCTATCTTGAGTGGCCAAGCTCTTGCTGCCAAATTCTATTGGCGTTGGTGCTCCTGCTAGTCTCAGCTCTGGGCTCGCATTTTGTCGCATAAGTACCTCCCTGGAGTTGATCCTTCAAATATCCTGAGGTTTCCTTTGGAGGGGTGTGGGTCTATGGTGTGGACTACCCTCAAGAAAGGAGGCCACTTAGTGAAGCAATGCCTTTTCTGGATTTGTAATAGTGGCTCTGAGGCTCTGTTTTGGAGTGATTCTTCGAATGGAAACCCTCCTCTTCTAATCTCTCACCCGCACCTGCAGGCTCTCTGTATGGCATAAGGTGGCTCATTACAAGGAGGCCTACACTCTGGGCCTCGTTGTTGGTTATAGATGGAAGAATTCTTCTGACTGGCCGCCAGGGGGCTCAGCGCAGGATCGGAAGGAGATTTTTTAGATTCTTGCCTCTAGGGATTGCAACTCTTTGCAGGAACCCGATGTTCTGGCTTGGGGAGGTGCTTCATCGGGTAAGTATTTTGTCTCTTTAGGGTACTACGAGCTTTCAAGGTTGTTGTTTGGTGATGTTGAGGTACACTGGTGGAAGCAAGTCTGGAACTCTCTCTCTCTCTTGGCCCAAGTGTCAATTTTTTCTTTGGTTGGTGGTTCACAACCGGTGCCTCACTTGGGATAATCTTTGTAAGCATGGCTTCCATGGCCCCTCAATTTGTGTGTTATGCTATGATGGTGAGGAGTCTATTTCACACCTCTTCTTTCAATGCTCCTTTATTAAGAAAATTTGGCACATTTGGTGGTTCGCGTGAGGCCGCTCGTGCTGGCATCTTTCTTCTCTGTCTAAGTTTTGGGATAGATTGAGGCATTCACCTTCTAAGTCCTCTTTTCTGCAGGGTGCTTGGGCTATTGGCCCTTCCTTCATTCTTTGGCATGTGTGGCTGGAAAGAAACATTAGAATCTTTCAGGATGTTAAGTTTGGAGTCCTACACCTATGGGGGAAAATTGTTCACTCCCTCCATGAGAGTGTTCAGGCAAAGTTTGAGGGAATGAGTGGTTTGGATCCTGGAGATGGCGATTTTTGCGCTCGCCTCTCCTTTCCTCTACATGGCGGGGCTCCTCTGTTTGCTACCCGTTGCTATGGTAGTAGAGCCATCCTTCACCCTCGGCAGGCTAATCGTGAGGAGCATTGGACTCCTCCTCTACTTGGAGTTGTTAAAATCAACACTAATGGCTCCTCTTGGGGGAATCGGGTCCTGCTGGCATTGGGGGAGTTGGACACAATAGTTTTGGGGATGTCCAGTTTGTTTTTTTATTCACAAAGGTCTTCATACCAACAATCTCATGGAGGCCCTCGCCATCCTAGTGGTTGTGGAGCATTGTTGTTTGTGTGGCTGGCGTAGGATTACCTGTGAAGCCGATTCGCAAATTATTGTGAATTTACTTAATCGACAAGAGCTTTCCGATGTCTGTTGGCAGCTGACTTTGGTTATTAAGCAAATTCTTTAGTTATGCAGGTCTCTTGACTCTGTCACTTTTTCGTATATCTTCCATGAGTGGAATTGTGTTGCTCACTGCCCTGCTAAATGGGCATCTGAGCAGGGGCAAGGCTAGAATATTGTTGACCAGAGGCTCCTTTCCCCTGATTTATCTCATAAGCTGGATCAGCTTGTTGTTCAGGATATGGCTCTTTAGAGCTCTTTGTTGTATTGTTCTTTTTGGCTTTCAATAAATTTTTACCCCTCTTTTAGTCAAAAAAAATATACAGTACAGGAAGCAACAATGGACATAATTATTTGCAAAAAAAAACTAACTAATTGAACTTTAAATAAAACAGACACGGCTATCCTTCATGTAAAATACATCATTGACAAAATCTCAAAAAATGGAAAACAAAAATGATTTTTATAAAATTTTCAGCATGTGTTCATGATTTTTATATTTTGTAATGGAAAACCACAAAAAACTTGTAAAAAAATTTTTTATTTTTTCACGAATGTGAAATTTTTTTTATTATTCTTTTTGTCTTTGGTACGTTTTACATGGAAATTAACAGCTGAAAAAAAAAACTAACTTGTTATACATATAATATAAATATTTACACCTTGTGCATTGGGGAAAAAAAAATTATGTAATACACCAACAGGAAAAAGATGAGATGAGAAGTGAAATAGAAACCGTCAACGTAGAGATCTTATATAAATTTTAATCATGTGAAAAGTTATGCTAACGCCTTGAAGAAAATAAGGTATGGTTGAGGAAGAGTTATATTCAACATTATGTGCAAGTCAAGAGGAATTATTTCAATATGATACTTGGTGGAGTTCATATAGACTAAGACACGTCTTGGACAAAAATGTTTTGTAATTAGCGTTAAAAATTATTATTAAGGCTAAACTTAGTTGATGTAAAATGAGAATCGTTAAATTGTATTCCATATTGAATGATATATCACGTACAAAGTGTAATATTGTGTCATACTAAGATATGCATGCTTTTCACCATGAAGTAGAAATTACTGTTGGGGAAATTATATAATCTATAATAGAAGGATGAAAAATATCACCGTCGTCGAGGATATATTTATAATTTGAATGTTGACATTGAAGGTCAATGAAAATTGTATGTGGGGAAATTTGATTCTCATATTAACGAAATATTTTCTTAGAGGAGATGAGGAACTCGCATTACTATTATAATCATGTTGTTAAAACTACACAAAATGAAGAAAAAAAATAGAGCTATAGAATTTCAATTTTGCTTAATATATTAGAGTTATAAGTAGTTCATATAATCTCACAACATATGGATATGATTAGAAGTTTTAGTGTGTCAAAGAAAGGTACTAGATAAAATTATTTAAAATTTAATATAATTAAATTAATAAGTTAAAGAATTATTAGAATGTACATAGACCTACACATGATGAATATATCATCAATAAGCACTAGATCTTAATGATGTCAATAGATAAACTTGTGGACTATTTGGCTACCACATTATATGTTTTCAAGTCATGAAAATCATTCGAATGGGGGGCTATTATTATCATATAATAACTTCTTCATTCCTTTTATATTTTAGAAATATAGCTAAATTCATTTGTCTTATTCCATATGCACTTGATTTATTTTGGAGGCACCCTACTAGACTACCTCTTTTCTCTTTTCCTACTATTGCACATCCTCTAATGTATCTTCTAGGGATCAAAAATTATATCGTTATATGGTCTTTAGCATAACACAACTTGCTAGAAACACTTATCTTTTATCTATTTAAGAAATTTCAATGCTTATTTTTTGCCTACCATGTTTGTCCACATCTATTATGTTTGTGGTAAATATGTGCCATAACATCACAATTTAAACTTTTCCATAGGGAGAAGTCCATATGAATATGTAGCTCTCCATTTTTTGCACATCCTGGATAAAATTCTTCCTGACTCTTACTCTATTTAATCTCACAAATTTATAGAAAATATATGTTTTCTAAAATGGGGAAAATATGTCATCTCATAAATTTCATAGCCTACAATTTCACATTACACAAACCCCACCTTAAGGTTGATAAAATGTAATCATGCAATGTAATCCTTAATTGATGTAGGAGAATATTGGGATATTGGCAATCTTGCATCAACCAAAAATATTTTCTTTTTGTTTTCCTATTAGTTCAATCTATGATTTTCTTTCAACATTCATTCAATTTGTATCATTTGCAGTCGTGAACCTTGGGGAATGTTCCTGGACTCTTTCTGAACCTTCTCATAGGTTTACATCTCATTTGGTTACTTCATGTATGAGATATTTCACATTCTTGGTGGGACTCAACTGTTCTTCGTGCTTCATGGCCAGTTTCTGTTTTCCCATTGCGCGAAGTAATTTACTAATCAACGAAGCTTAACAATACATTTCTCAATTTTATTACCTTTGTGGCCAACCTACTTGATGGATTTTTATTCATGTTCCATCAATTGGAGGGAGATCCTTATTATTTGGGTCTTGACCTATATTTGTAATATATTTTCTTCTCATTGGGAAATGTAATCTTTCTTAGGCCGACGTGATGCTTGTGAATGCTTTATAAACTCTTGTAATTGATTTCTTGGGTATCACATGGAAAGCAAAATAAGAAAGCACCAATAGAGATAAGTAGCTTGGATTAGAATAGATAGCATAAAAATATAAGATACAAAATGTTATTAAATATAGGCATGTCTGCATAGACTGTATGACTACATATAGAAAATCCTTTTTACTTGATTATCTTATAATAAGAAGGCTGATCTTGCATTTCTCTCAAGTATTTTTGTATTGTTTCTATTGTGTGAATCACAGTGCAAGGATTAGACTAATCTCTTTGAGTTCCCTCCTTCCTTCACTACACCTAGAGGTATCAAAGAAAGCCTTTGATTCTATTGAGGGAGATCTTGGTTCCTCAACTTGTGAAGTCCTAGATTGATTTATTCTGGGGTGGCAGAGAAAGTATCCGACCTGCAACTATACAGGATTCACATCAAATGACTCGCAGAGAGAATGATAGATGTAGAAGGAGAGATGCAGATCTAGTTGTGTTGGATATGTTGAGACAAATTGCAGCTAGATTGGATATTGTTGAAATGGCTTAAAGAATAGGTAAACACATTGAGTATGTGAGTGAAGAAGAGGAAGAAAGAACTAAAGAAGCAGCTGAAGAGGATGAAGAGAAACAAAAAATTGAAAAAGGAGATGATAGATTTATAAAGGCCCTAACTAGGGTTAATGACAGACCACATTTCAATCCACCTAATTATGATGGAAAATTGGATTCAGATGAACTACTTGATTGGATGATAGAGATGGAGAAATACTTTGATTATGAAGGTACAGATGAAGATAAGAAAGTGAAGTATCCTTGCACAAAGTTAAGAGGACATGCATCTTTATGGTGGGAAAATATGCAAAATGATAGACAAAGAAGAGGCAATGATAAAATTAAATCATGGGATAGGATGGCTAATAAATTGAAAGCTAGGTTCTTACCTATTGATTATCAAGTAAATTTCTTTAGGAAGTTGCAAAACCTAAAGCAAAGGGATCTTAGTGTGAAAGAGTATAACGAAGAATTCTATTTATTGGATATCAGATCTTGACATTCAGATGATGACTTGATAGGGTTGCAAGGTACATGAATGATTTGAGGACATCTATTCAAGATGAGATTAGCTTGGTTAAGTTTAAAAGTATAGAGGAAGCTTATCAATATGCCCTGAAGGCTGATGAAAATTTAAACAAAAGGCATGAGAAAAGACAAAGAGGAAGAGGTGGAATATGTGAGAGAGGAAGAACCTTGGGTGGTGGAAGATATTATTTAGATCAGAATAAAGGAAATGAAAAATTCAAAGAGGATAATTCCTACCAAAGGAATGATATAAATTTCCAAAGAGGTGGATCAAATAGATATATGAAAGATGATAGAAGAATGTTTAGATCAATCTATTTTAGGTGTGTGCAAGGACACCGAGTCTTCGAATGTACTCAAAGAAGTTAAAGGAATAGTATTGAGAATAGTAGAAGAAATTATTTTATTGAGGAAGAATCCAAGAAACCACTAAACTATCCAAAGATGGATAAGCCCTAATAGAAAGGATGTCCCTATGTCATGAAGAAATAGATCAAGAGTCATTGTTGAGGATAAGTTTTTTCTAGACAAGATGCAAAGTTCAAGGAAATTTTTGCAAAGTGATATTGGCAGTGGTAGCTCAGACAACCTAGCCTCTGAGAATTTGGTGAATAAGTTGAAGTTGTGGATATTGAAGCATCTGAAACCCTCTCAGATAGCATGGATAAAGGATGATCATAAGGTACCAGTAAATGAACAATGCCTAGTGAAATTGAAGATAGTATCTTTTAAAGATGATTTTTTTGTGATATTATACCTATGAACGTGTGTCATATTTTGTTGTGTATACCTTAGTAGTATGATAGACAATCTTTGCATGATGGGATAAAGAATAGGTACACTATAATTGTAGATGGGATGAAACAAGTGTTGTTGCCTTTAGTTGAGATTCCTAAGAATGAGACTTGTACCAATGTTATAATTTTTTTGGTTGAAGAAAGGAAATTCTTGGATGGCTTGAAAAGTGATAATGGATGTTATGCTTTGATTCCTAAGAATTTTGATATAGAATCGGTAAAGAAACTACCTAAAGAGATAAAGGAATTGTTGATTGACTGCGAGGATATAAACTTATAATGTGACACATGGGTTGCCACCTTTGAGAAGTATTAGTCATTGCATGTACCTGATTCCTGGAGAAAGTTTATGAAATAAAGTTGCACATTAGATGACACCATCAAAGAATGAAGAGTTTAATAGAAAAGTACATGAATTGTTGAAAAAAATTTTGATCAAAGAGAGTTTGAGTCCTTGTACAATACCTGCAATATTAACACCATAGAAGAATGGAGAATTGAGGATGTGTACTGACTCTAGAGCTATTAACATGATCACATTAAAGTCCTTATTTCCTTTGCCTATGATGGATGATATAATAGATTGTTTAAGTGGAGCTAGATATTTTATAAAGATATGTTTGAAGAGTGGATATCATCATATCAGAATCAGAGAAGGAGATGATGGAAAACTACATTTGAGACAAATGATGAATTGTATGAATAGTTGGTGATGTTTTTGGACTAACTAATGCACCAAGTACATTCGTGAGGTTGATGAATGAGTTATTGAAGAAATTCTTGGGTACGTTTATGATTGTTTATCTTGATGACATTATGATTTTCAGTAAGAGAAATGAAGATCACTTTTTGCATCTATGAAAAGTATTGCAGAGATTAAGTGAAGATAAATTGTTGATAAACATCAAGAAGTGTTCCTTAATGAGAGAAGAAATAGTATATTTTGGATTTGTGATATTTTCAGAGGGATTCAAGATGGACCCTGAGAAGTTCAAAGAGATTATTGAGTGGCCTACGCTTGTAAGTGTTGGAGAAGTGAGGTCATTTCATAGATTGACTAGTTTTTACCAGAAGTTCATTAGAAATCTCAGTTCAATTTATAATCCTATGAATGAAACAATGAGAGGGGAAAAGAATCATTCAAGTGGACAAATGAATCAAAAATAAGTTTTGAGTTGTTGAAGCTGAAGGTAACTGAACAACCTATGTTTTCCTTATCAAATTTTGATAAGGTATTTTAAGTGGACTATGATGCAAGTGGAAAAGCAATTGGACTAGTACTAACTCATAAGGTATATTGATTTATTATTTTAGTGAAAAGTTGAATGATTCCAAGAGAATATATTTAGTTGATGATTAGGCATTTTGTGCCATAGTTCAAGCTTTGAAGAAATGGAGACATTTATTGTCGCCTAATGAGTTTGTGTTGCACATTGATCATTAAGGATTGCAATATATGAACAATCAAACTAAGTTGAATTAGAGACATATGAGATTGGTTGATTACTTACATAGATATACATTTGTATTGAAACATGCAAGTGGTAAAACAACTAAAGTTGTTGATTCTTTGAGTAGGAGAAGGACTTTGTTGACAAAGATGAGAGTTGGAGTATTGAGATTTGATAAATGAAAGAATTTGTATGTGGATTAACCTAATTTTTTTAGAACCTTGGAAATATTGCAGAGAACCTATCATAGTAGACCAAAGAAAATGGTTGGACTATTTCATTCAGGATGGCATGTTATTAAAAGGAATTCAGTTGTGTATACCTAGAAGTTCTATAAGGGATAATTTGTTTAAGGAGAGGCATTGATGAGGATTAGGAGGACACTTTAGTATTAAAAAGATAGTGATTTTGTAAGTGAGAATTACTTTTGGCATCAAATTTATGAGGATGTATTAAATTTTGTTCAAATTTGTAGCGTTTATCAAGTTGAAAAAGGAAGTGGTCATAATATTGGATTGTATAAGCCTTTGGTAGTGCCAACTAAACCTAGGAAGGATATTGACATGGATTTACTACTTGGGTTATAGAGGACACAAAGAGATAATGATTTGATATTTATGGTGGTAGACATATTTTCTAAGATGATACATTTCATATCGTGTTAAAAGACAAAATATGCAATAGATGTAGTTGTAAAGAGGTGAAAAGGGTATAAGGAGATTGTTTATTAATTGTTGTTTGATTTTCTTGGAGTGTGTCGAGTTCCTTAATCCTACTTTACATTTAATTGAATTTGATTGATTGTATATTGAAATTGTGATTAGGGAGAAGATAAGACGCTCCTCTTCTGTTCCCAAATGCACAAATGGATCAACTATTTGGAAAAGAGAATAACAAGAAGGACCTTAAATTCTATTAATTATTAAGTAAATATGATTTATTATATTAATTGAAAAGGATAGGAAGAAGAACCAACCTTAAAGTATTGCAGATCAAAGAATGCTATTTTTTGAGGTATGAACCGGAACGCAGAGACGAACAAAACCCAGAAATATTTTTCTGATCCTATGTCATCTTATGAAAATGGTCGACCTTGACCCATAAATGTCAAACTTCACCCAATAACGTCGACCCTGACCTGCACAGGTCCCACAAAGAATCTATTCACAGAGTTTGAAAGAAATCCGAAAGCGTATCCAGATCTGAGTCCAAATCTGCAGTCCTGAACCTGTAATGCCCAAAATAATCTAGGCGAAAACACAACTAAATTTTTTTTTTAATAAACCACTATTACGACAACAAAATATATTCACTAACAAGTTTCAACTCAAGCCCAAAGATGCGAAGCCCCGGAAATGAGAACTCGCTGACGACGGTCACCTAGACACTAAAGATTATCTAAGGATCGCCAGGTCGATAGATTTAGTTGGAATGACTATAATTCTACGAGACTATAAAATCTCATTAAATTAATTAAATCTATAAGTATTACAATAATTTAATTTAATAATTAACAACAAGGAGAATAAAATAATATTGAAACTGGATAACTTATTACATAATTTAAATCCCATTACACTAATTATTAAAACACAATTTTTCATAAAAAGAACTAAACACTAGACCGTGACCACTTTTGAATTTCCTCTATGGAATAAAATTTTCAATACTAAAGCGAGCACTATAACTACATTATTTAATAATTTAATTTCAAGGGAAGACATTAATCTTAAGAAATTGAAAATTAAAATTCCATAAATAAATCCTTAATTTGATCCTACATGTTAAAGTATAGACCACTTATGAGTAAGTAAATAATAATTACCAAATCTAAGCCTATAATAGTATTATCGTTAATATATTTCTAATTAAAAACAGATTATCAATTTTTTATTATATTTTATCCCGAGAATCCATTAAAAGAAACAATTAAATATATAGTCGGCTCCCCAACTTAACCTTTACCAAATTTGCTTATAACAAATCCCGCTCAAAAGGAAGTA
>MU227286.1:229497-268714 GCA_018584345.1 Thuja plicata
GGATTGCACTTGGTCCTATCTTGTTTCCCCGAATTAAACCATGGTCATATCCCTGCATGCTCAAACTCGATGTCAGTACATTCTAAAAACCATTTATATTAATAAACATTTCAACATAAAATGATAGAATCAATATACATGTGCATACATTTATATCATATAACATTACATATTTGCAGAAGCAAGTGTTAGCATCATAATCTCGAACCACGATTTCATTAATATAATATCAAAGATAACAGAACAAAGTTGAATACATATATCATGCAAAATCAAGGTATCAAAATAAGCATGTGTATAGATATAAAGGGTACGGTAACTGTGATCATCAACAAAACCTATAACAACTACTCATAAGGTCCAAAAGATGACATGCATAAACCATAATGTCAATACTCAAAATATCATCCTGATGAGTCAAGTGTCAAAATGAAAGTCAAACTAGGACAGGTCAGGGCAGGACCTCACAGAACCTGTACCTGCAAGAAAAAGAGGTTTATTTGTTGGGGGGGAGGGGTTTTCCTTAGTCAAACCTCGATTTAGGAAATAACCTTGAAATCAATAAATTATAGAATGCTAGCAAGTAGTAGAATTGAATCTAAGAATCAAGCTATGATATTTAATAGATATGCAATTGTAATTCAAATGTATGCAAGTATATAACTATGAAAGCATGGACTTTAGAAACCATAAACCTCCATGATTGTATTCTTGGAATCCACCTTTAAGAGATGATGAAAGAGTCTTGAGGATGCACAAAGGATCTTGAAGGAAGATCACGCCATCATGATGGCTAGATCTAGGGTTTGAATGATGAATCTTGAATGCTTGAATCCTTGATCTTCAATGGATAACTTAAATGATTGAGAGGAAGACTTGAACACCTTGGGAGATTGAAACCATGTATAATAATAGATGCTTGAATTTCCTTTGAATGCTTATTTGCCTTAGCACTTGTTACTTGATCATGCTTAGAGAAAATGAGAGGAGAAGGCTCCCTTTTATATGATCCTAGGGCACAATCTTCTAAGGAGGCTGACATAGGATGATAAAATTTATATTAAAGCATTTAACCCTAGGAGAGGACCTATATTAAATATAATTTAGGAATCAACACTTTGAAACCTGAAACAGCCAACACGGAAGTGGGAAAATTGAATTTTGGATGACCCCCGACAGCCGACAAGCTTCCAGATTTGAAAGGGGGACCCTGGTCAGGGTTATGGTCAACCCTAACCTAGTTCAAGGTCAAGGTTGACCCTGACCTAGGTCAAGGTTGAGGTCAACCTTGACCCAGGGGTTAGAACCCCTAGAAAACATGCCAGGTGGGGTAGAAGGTGCCCAGAGAGGCCCAATCAGGGTCCTAAGGAGACACAAAAGTAGAAGATGATGCAGAAATGAGGGGATAGTATGATGGTGTTAAAAAAATTCCCCTAAGGAGGGCTAAACATTCTTAACATGGAAGTGCTTCCATTTTAAGATGATACATTAAGCCCGCACTTTAGCGAAATTATGGAAATCGAACATGCTTTCGGTAAAGTTAGAAGAAAGACTCTGGTGCATCGAAATGAGGTATAAAATCACTAACTCAAGGAAATAAGTCCTTAGACCAAGGATTCTAACTCAACATACATGCATAAAAGATATGAAAAATAAAGAGCAATCAATCATAGAAACATACATGACTACATAAGCAGGACAAAAGCAACACTATAGATAACATAGCTTCATGATTTAATCCTACTAGCATGAAAGTGAAAGAGAGAGAAGGGAAAGTGATTACCTCACCTAGTAAGATGCTCACCTTACTATGAATCACAAAGGAGGGAGAGCCCAATAGGTTCACCCATAAACTGTTCTTGTAATTGTAATGCGTCTTCTGACAGCTTTTGAAAATATCCATAGATCCACATTCTTGTATCACTATGAATATAAAATGCGTGTCTTTTCAAGATTTAGCAACTTATGTGCATTACCTTCCAAGGAATTAGCATATTTAAAATTTAAAAAGGGTGCGTATCTCTTCAGGATTTGGCAACTTATGTGTGTTACCTTCAAAGGATTTAGCAAAAATAAAAGTAAAAATGCATGTCCCTTCAGGATTTAGCAACTTATGTGCTTTACCTTCCGAGGAATTAGCATGTTGCAAAATGTAAATTAATGTAAACTATAGTACAAGGGAGACCCTATATATGCCCCCCTCCTTATCATGACTACCCACTAGGCAGGATAAGGAAGATAAAAGAGGATACCTCCTTCGCGAGGTAAGGAGATATCCAGCTTAACAACAATGTATACCATATTCTTAGCAAAGAGTCTTGACCCTTACATCCAAGAACATAGATAATCATGAAATGGATATGTCACTTATGGAAAAAGGATCCTCAAAAAGGAAGAGATCTTATCAACAAGACCCCTCATCATAGAGGAGTGCTTAGGATAAAATGTCATCTTCTAAATAAAAGAGGGACCAAAGATTTAATCATCAAGCCCCCTGTAATCAAGAGGAAGCAGAATCTTAGGATGAAGGAATCAAAATCTAACCCAAAGCAAGAGAAATAGTTTATCAAAATCATAGTTTGCAAAATAAAGAAGAGGTGATGACCTAGGACAACCACCTCTCATATAAAAGGATATCCATAGTCAAAAACATACATCTTTATAAGAGAATAATGTTATATGATAAACAAATGCCACTAAGCTAAGGAAAGTAGATCCTTAGATAGAGGAAGAAGGAAACTACCTTGCCCCCCCAAGGGTGAAAGCAAGGGATATATCAAATTATATCAAGAGATATTATAGCAAAGAGATATCATGTGAGAAGTGAAAAATTAATCCTTGTGAGGCATAGCACACTATTCAGTTTCCAATGTGAGAGATTTATCAACCATGGAAACCCAAAAAAAATGAAATAAGTTATAATCAAGGACATAGATCCTCAATGCAAACCAAAATTTTCATGTATGTTGGATATCACATAATAGATAGATACTGCTTAACCAAGGGAAAGTGGATCCCAAAAAGATAGAAAAGAAGGAGACGACATCCTTGCCCCCCAAGTGTAGGAACAAGGATGAAAGGGGACCTATTATATCACTCACAATACTATGCAATACAATGAACCCCCAAAGATTAGGCTAACATTGTTTACATAATATGGAGTTCCATAATAGGAACATAAATGTTACTTAGAGAAAATATGATTGAAATACAACTCATTGCCACATGATAGATACATAATTTTACTATCAATGAGCTGCCTAATCTTATAATGTAAAGCTTGATATTCATTAGAGTGATCATGAAATCTATGATAAAAACAAAAAGGAAGAATCTTCAAGTATAGACTACATTTCTTTTTGTGATTAGGTCTAGTAATTATCTTAACACGAAGGAGTTTAGGAAGAATAACCTCTTGGTCAAATTCCTTCATAGGGTCATCATGTTTTGAAATGTTATATGATATGCTAGTAAAATTGATATGTTGTGAGGATTAAATCCCAATCCATAAGAATGCTCATGCCCCCCATTCCGTAAGGGCATTTGAATTCCTTGTTTATGCTTAGTACATCATTGACCATGAAATCCTTGTTTAACTAGTAAATGATAACTATGACCATAACAAGAAGCTATATCAAAAGGAGGCAATGGAACTTTGGTAGTCACTATGTCATCATTAGTATGTTTGATAGATTCACAAGAAGCAAAAGAGGAATACATCCTAGGAGAAGATGAGGTATGAGCTTGATTCTCCATAGGATCATCACTAAGAGGGAGAGCATTAAGGGAATTCATATCATTCCCAACTAATGTCTCATTACTAGAAGAAATCCCAAATGGAGGTAAAGAATCTATAATGTTTTCTTCTTTCTCTAAAATATCTACATAAGGAGAGTGTGTTTTAGAAAAAGAGTCATCATAATGTATGAATATGTCATCAAATAATAAATCACCCTCTTGTATCAAAGAATCTTCACTAGGAGGAGATAAATCAATGTCTTTATCCAAGGCTTCATCCCAAAAAGTAGAATAACCCATAATGACTTCATGAGGAAGAGAGTAATATACATACAAATCCAAAGGTTCATCCCAAATAGGAGGATTATCCTCCCTATCAATAAATAACAGTGTAGGAGTGCCTAAAGCTTGATCCCTAAAGGGGGAAGAATTATATTCTAAAGTATGCTCATAGAAAAGAAATATATTAGGAGAAGAATTAACATATATCCCTAACTCAGTTCTATGGTAAAGGTCAATTGAAGATATTTTAGAGGAGGATGAAAGAGGATTAGGATCCATGGAAATCATATTCAAAATAATTTCATCCTCACTTCCATGTACCTCATTAGGAGATTTATCCTCTTTAGCAAAAAAAGCCTCATCAAAGTATTCAAAACAAAAATCGTACATGTTGAACACAATGAAAGATGTAAATGTTTTTTTTTTTTTTTTTAAAGAAATTTTGTGACTTTTATGAATTTTGAAATATAAATGCAAGGGAATAAAATAAAACCTAATTCTATATTCATGCAAGATCTAATATGAAATGCAAGTCTAACACCAAAAAGAAAGAGTTGTCTATCACGGGTTCACCAAAATGTAAAGGAGAAAATGATGTTGATGGAATAAGAGTGTTTTGATACTCAAATCACTTATCACCTTACATTTAATGTTTAGAGTGGAGGGATAAATAAGATATTACCTTTTATTCTCAAATGCACAAAGGAAGGATCCAAATTGATCAACCCAAAAAGGATAAATGCATAAGTGAATCAATCTATTGGGAATAAGAATAAAGAAGGAGATCCTAGGTTTCCCTCTTGAAATTTGTTGTGAGTGAATGTAAATGTGTGATAGATTTATAATGATTAAGGATTTGAATTGAAATGGATAGGATAAATTCACTAACCTTGAAATATTACATATCAAAGAATGTTCTTTTCTGAGGTCTGTACTCAGTTTCTGGAAAATCTAAAGTATGATCCGGAACCGAAACGTAGAGATGAACAAAACTCAAAAATATTTTTCCAGTCCAACACTATCTTGAGAAAAAGGTCAACCTTGACCCATAAATGTCACCCATAACCCAATAATCTCAACCCTGACCTACACAGGTCTGACAGAAAATATGTTTGCGAATCCCAATAGTTCGTTGAAAAGGGTATCTAGATCTGAGTCCAAATCTGCAGTCCTGAACCTGTACCTGAAAGAAAAAGAGGTTTGTTTGTTGGAGGGGAGGGGTTTGCCTTATTCAAACCCTGATTTAGGAATTAAAATTGAAATAAATAAAGTAAAAAATGCTAGCAAGTAGTAGAATTGAATCTAAGAAAGAAGTTATGATATTTAATAGATATGCAATTGTAATTCAAATGCATGCAAGTATGTACCTATGAAAGCATGGAATTTAGAAACCATAAACCTCCATGATTTTATGCTTGGAATATACCTTGAAGAGATGATTAAAGAGTCTTGAGGATGCAAAAAGGATCTTAAAGGAAGATCACACCATCATGATGGCTAGATCTAGGGTTTGAATGATGAATCTTGACTGCTTGAACCAAATCCCTTCAAAGGCTTGAAAGCTTGAATCCTTGATCTTCAATGGAGAACTTGAATGCTTGAGAGGAAGAATTGAAAACCTTAAGAGCTTGAAAACATGTAGAATAATGGATGCTTGAATTTCCTTTGAATGCTTAGTTGCCTTAGCGCTTGTTACTTGATACAACTTAGAGAAAATGAGAGGAGAAGACTCCCTTTTATACGAAACTAGGCCACAATCTTCTAAGGATGCTGACATAGGATAATAAATTTCCTATTAAAGCCTTTACCCCTAGGAGAGGATCTATATTAAATATAATTTAGGAATCAATGCTTCAAAACCCGAAATAGCCAACCCAGAAGCGGGAAAATTGAATTTTGGATGACTCCCGGCAGCCGAAAAGCTTCCAGATTTTAAAGGGGGACCCTGGTCAAGGTTGAGATCCACCCTGACCTAGGTCAAGGTTGAGGTCAACCCTGACCTAGGTCAAGGTCAAGTTTGACCTTGACCAAGGGGGTTAGAACCCCTGGAAACCATGCCAGGTGGGTAGAAGGTGCCCAGAGAGGCCCAATCAGGGTCCTAAACAGACACAAAAGTAGGAGATGATGCAGAAATGAGGGGATATTATGATGATGGTCAAAAAAATCCCCTAAGAAGGGATAAACATTCTTAACATGGAAGTGCTTTCATTTTAAGATGATACAGTAGCTAACTTATTTTTCAAGGAGATTATGAGATTGCACATGGATTACCTAAAAGCATACTTTTAGACAAACATTGTAAGTTTTTTGTTTAATTTTGGAAGACAATTTGGAAGAAGATGAAACATATTTGAAGTTTAATTATACATTTCATCCACACACATACAGAAAAAATAAGCTAGTGAACAAAAGTTTGGGTAACTTACCGATATATTTGGTTGGAGATAAGACTGGTTATTAGGATTTGGTTCTAGCACAAAAGAGTTTGCATATAAAAATTCAATAAATAAATGTACATGGAAGACAATATTTGAGATAGTTACTCCATTTAATCCTAAGGGAGTATCTGAGTGTAGGGATATATGTCATCAATTCAAGAGGAGTGCAGAGGGAGAAGAGTTTACAAAGGTTATGAAGTCATTACATGAAGAGGTTAAACACCATTTAGAGGCAATGAATCAAACATAAAAGGAGAATGATGATAGGAAGAGAAGACATAAGGAATTACAAGAAGGGAATGAGGTAATGGTATATTTGAAGAAGGCTATATTTTGTTTTGGAACCTATAATAAGATGAAGATGAGGAATTTTGGACCGTGTAAGATTATGGGGAAATCTGATTCAAGGAATGCATATGAAGTGGAGTTTCCAGAGGACATGGATATTTCACCTATATCCAATGCTGTCGATTTGTATGAGTGTCATCAACCAAATTTTCTTGATAATTATGGATCAGATGTTGAGTAGCAATATCATAAGAAGAATATGGATGAGATAGAATAGGTTTTGGATAGAACAATCGGCTGAAGTACAAGATGGAGGTAGTATAAAGAGTATCTTGTAAAATAGAAGGAGAGACCAATTGAAGAATCTTGATGGATTTAATAGGTTGAGGTTACCCATCTTGGTTTCCCCTTAGTCCTAGCAAAGAGAGAGGCTAACTTTTCAAATAATCCCAGGTGTCTGATGTAGGAGCATCTTGGGTTCTTTGCAATCTTGCATCAACCAAAAATATTTGCTTTCTATTTTCTTATTAGTTCAGTCTCTATGTTTCTTTCATTTTTTGTTCAATTTGGATCGTTTATGGTCACAAACCTTGTGGTGTGTTCCTGGAATATTTCCAAACCTTCTCTTAGGTTCACATCTCTTTTTTTTACATTACATATGATATATTCCAGATTCTTAGTGGGACTTAACTATTCTTCATGCTTCATGGCCAGTTTGTGTTTTTTCATTGGTGGAGCTTAGTGGCACATTTCTCAATGTTATTATGTTTGTCGCTAACCTACTTGAGGGATCATGATTCATATTCCATAAATTAGAGGGCTATACTTTTTATTTGGGTACTGACCTATATTTGTAATTTGTTTTCTTCTCATTGGAAATTGTAATCTTTCTTAGGCTGACTTGATGCTTGTGAAGGCTTTATAAACTCATGTAATTGATTTCTTGGGTACCATAGAGAACATATAAGAAGGGAGAATAATTAGATCTAAGTATCTTTGATTAGAATAAATAGTATAAAAATATAACCTACAAAAGGTTTTTAAACATAGGCATGCATGTCTAGATTGTATGACTGCATGTAACTGATCCTTTGTACTTGATTATCAGATAATAAGATGGTTTATTATGCATTTACCTCAAATATTTTCTATATTACTTCCGTTGTGTGACTCACACTATGAGGATTGCATTGATCTCATTGATTTCTGTCTCTCCTTGAATGCAAAATTAATTTATTTAAAGATTTTAATATTTAATGAAACATGTCTAATTCATTAACCCCTTAGTTCAATTTTTCTTTGACATGTGCACCATGAACTAAAGTCAATCCACCACACAAGCATCGAGTAATAATATGTAGTGGTTTCATTCTCGATAACGTATTCCACATAAGAAATATACAAAAGAAAATAAAGACGAACAACTTACCCAAGTGTCGAATCCACATATCGACAAGCCAAAATAATTTCCATTTAATTCTATGAAAAAGTAAGAGATTTGACCAACTTTTCAAACACAGTAAATGGATACATGAATCCATAAACAAGGAAGAGGTGCCAACCAAAATTTTTAAACTCATCATTACTAGATCAACATGAGATATTACATAAAAATTAATAACAATTTCGACAACTAGTCAAAAATAATAGCTAACAAATTGTGTTGAATTTAGACCAACTTATCAAAAACATTAATGTATATCAAGGAATCATTATCTATACATATATAATTTGAATAGACCACTGAGTTAATTACAAGGAATAATTATGTAAAAAACATAAATACCTTCCTAGAATGATTCTAGACCCTTGTTTCAGAAAAACATTAAGGGAGAAAATATTGTAGGAGTGTGTTTCCACCCTACCAAGAAGTAGTTATGATTCCTTATAATCTTTCTTGACATAATAAATACCCAACCCAGCTAGAGTAAGTCTAACAATGTACATTTGATATGAGTAATGGAATTGGTGTAATACAATATATCTACTCTCAAATTTAAATTTAATGATACCATTTCACAAAATTTGACTCCCTCTCAATAAAAATCATCCCAAGAGGCAAACATATTGATGCAGAGTGGACCAAGTTAAGGTTGTTTATGAGCAAAAGCCTCTAAGTCATCAACCACTTATCAATTAGATCACTATTGTGACTATCTCTTGTTCCTTCCTTAGGGACCTCTTCAAAATTATCGCAAGGACCCTCTTAACTCACCATTCATTTCCTTTGTACAGGAAAAATTGTAAACAAACTCCTTCCACATACGAAACTAGTGTGTCTCCAAATTCATGACAAATGACCCTTTAAGGTCTCTCCTTCCAATCATCACTTATTTATAGCTCATTCAAAATTCTTCTTAGGGAGTCATCTAGGGTTCAAATAGTCATACAAAACAAGGCTAGGACCCTCACAAGACTCCTAAGTTATCCTATTAACCCAAAAAGTAAAATTGTCCTTTTAGGCCTAATAGGCCAGTCATTCTAGTAGCCCTTGGGACAAGGTTTTTTACCGATAACTTTCTAAAGTCTCAAAGGAATTCAAAAAATATTATGGATTTATATACCCATAAACACTTAGATCTTGATTTTTTTATGTACCCCCAAACACATACTATGATCAAAGACCTAATAGGCCTAATTAGGTCTGATTTACAAAACATGTACCCACAAATGGATTCACAAGACTGAAAAAATAAATTAGGCAGGTCTATTTGGATCTAATAACACCAAATCCAACATAAAATGGGATCTAACCACTCCCTATGATTTTTTGTGCACCAAATTGCATTAGATTGTAACTAAGCACATAGAGGATGCTCGGTTAGGGCTTGGTAGTAAAAATACCAAACAAAATCCTCCTATCCTATTCTCTTGGGATCTTTAAGTAACCTTTCCTTAATTTCATTTCACCAAGAGCCATGGAAATTCCATGTCGGTATTGCAAGTTAGGGGCACATATTCTCCGAACCTTAAGAAAATAAGGATTTACATACCATCTTGGACAAAAACCTATTGTATCACCAATAATTATTGACCAAATAAAATTAGACCAACTATATTGGAAGCCTAATTCATTCTACCTTTCAACCATGAATTATTTTATCCCTTACCATTCATAGACCAGTAGTAAAATACAGAAAAATAACATAGTTTATAGGAAAACAATGAATTTTTATTACTTTCATATCACCAAAACTTTCATACATGTACTTCTCTATCTATATTTGACATGTGTTGGAATATATACCCTCATAAAAATTTTCACAACTACTTTTCAAACAAAATGAACCGTTAGAAGAGTTATTCATTGGTTTTAACAACTTTGACAACATTTTTGCATTTTTTATGACCTCAACTCCCAATGACCCTCTATGACCCTAATTGGATTCACACCAACCCAAAACCACCTAAGACATAATAAAATGCCACAAAGAAACATATACTGACCCTTTGAATGAGTTTGACCACAAGGTTTATAAGGGCACCTTGTGTCAAATAGCCTTACAAGTAGGTATTTTATTACAATGCAAAGGACTAAAGGACCCAAAACACCTTATTTACTAAATTGAAACCTTAGGTACCCTCAAGGAATTCCAAGAGTGTACCCTATGGAAATTTTTATCCTAAACCACATATCACGAGCTCATCTTATAAGACATGGTGTATACAAGATGCATATCAAAGCAACAAAAGCATCAGATATTTCTATTTGATACCATATCACAGAATCATATTGTATCTCAACATATGAAATATATAATTGTGATAACTACAACAAGTGGATCTCTCTGAAACCTTAGATTCCCTCTAGACCCAATTGGCATCTGGAAGCTATCTACCCCAGATTCAGGTGGAGGAGTTGACTAGATACAAGTGGCAGGAAACCATGAAAAAAGAAGAAATCTACTGGAAGCAGAGATCCATAATCCAGTGGCTTGCTGAAGGGGACAGGAACATGACCTTCTTCCATAGGTCTGCCAACATCCATAAAAGAAGAAATACCATCTCTTTGATTATGGATGAAGGAGGGAACGAAGTCAAGGAGAAGAATAAAATTAATCAGGTTGCGGTTAACTACTTTAAGGGGTTGTACTGTAAGGAGGGACCTATATGTCCCAACAACATCCAAAACCAGCTCCTGGACCACATCCAAAGTGCTATTACTCTTAGTGATAATGACATTCTTACAAAGTGGGTCTCTGACGAGGAGGTCAAGAAGGCGGTCTTCGCTATGGGAGCTTACAAAGCCCCCAAATCGGATGGATTTCCTCTGGTGTTTTTTTAGGAATATTGGGATATTGTGGGGAATGATGTTACCCGTGCTACTAGAGACTTCTTTAGGACTGGGTGCCTTCTCAGATAGCATAATCAAACCTACATTGTGCTTGTCCCTAAGCATGACAATCCTACATCTATGTTGGATTTCAGACCCATTAGCCTCTGCAATACCTTCTACAAGATCCTTACCAAGATCCTGATTGGCAGAATCAAGCCTCTTGTAGAAAAGATTATATGCACTACTCAGAAAGGTTTTGTGCTGGGTAGACAGATCCTGGATGTGGCCATTGCCACCCATGAAATCATCCACTGTATGGACAGAAGCAAGGTTCCAGGTATGGCCTTTAAACTGGATATCTCTAAAGCTTATGACAAAGTTAACTAGTCATTTTTGCTTAAAATTCTTTCTAAAATGGGCTTTAATGAGAATGTTATCTAGATTATACAAGAATGTACTCAAACTGTTAGCTTCTTTGTTCTTGTCAATGGATCCCTTGGTGGCTATTTTATTCCAGAGAAGGGGCTTAGACAGGGAGATCCTCTCTCCCCCTACCTCTTTATTATGGTGGCTAATGTGCTTAGCAGGAATCTATGTATGTTGTCCGCTACAGGAAGAATAAAAGGTGTCAAACCTGCTTCTACCCTTCCTCATGTGGTGTTAGAATAGTTTGTGGATGACACTTTCCTCTTTGGGTATTCTTCAGTGATTGAGGCCAGACAGTGGAAAAAAATCCTTGAAAGTTATGCATGGCCTTCTAGATGGTGTATTAACTATCAAAAGAGTTGGTTGTTCTTCTTCAATACCCCCATGGAGTTACAAAATAAGATGCTTCAAATACTGGGTTGTCTGGCAGCTTCGCTCCCTTCTACCTACCTCAGCCTCCCCCTTACAGTCAAAGAGGTGTCCCAAGAGTTCTGGAATTGCATCCTTGAAAGAACCCAGAAGAAACTTGCTGGTTGGAAGGGGAAGTTTTTAAGAAATACTGGCAAACTTCAGCTGGTGGCCTCCACTCTCCAAGGGATCCCTGTTTACTTGCTATCCCTCTTTAAAATTAGAAGCAACATGGCTTATAAACTTGAAAGGATTCAGAAAACCTTCCTGTGGGCGGGGTCTAAAGAAAAGAAGAGGATTTCTCTTGTCAATTGGGACACAGTCTGCCTCCCAAAAAGAATGGGTGGCCTGGGTCTAAGAAAAATTGGTCTGAGGAATAAGGACCTTACCACGAAAGTGGCATGGAAGATCATAGAAGGAAAGGTGGACTGGTGCAGATTAATGGAAGCCAAGTACCTCCAAGGACATCCCTACAGGAGGATGTTCCACAATAGTGACCTCCCCAGTGGATCCAAACCCTGGATGAACATATGTAAATGTAAGATCCTTCTGTCTAAAGGAGCTTTTTGGCAAATTGGAAATGGGAGATCCATCAGATTTTGGAATGACTATTGGATCGTAAATCAACCTAACTTCGGCCACAAATTCAAACCCCTTATGGACTATCTCAGACCTATCCTGGGTAATAGAGTCTTCAGCTACATCAATGGTAGAGACTGGAAGGATATACCTAATCAGTTAAGGGACAAACCGGACCTGCAACACTTGGCCAAGGATCTCATGGAAAACCTGACTAATATCATAATTTTGGGGTGTGATGACTCTATTATCTGGGCCCCCACCTAGGTTGGTACTTTCTTTGTTAAATCTACTTACAATCTACTTCTAAAGGAGGAGAGTAACCCAGGGGACTGGAAGAAGGTGTGGATCCCTCAGCTCATGCCAAAAATAATTTTTTTCTGGTGGACTCTAATGCATGTTAAGGTCCTAACCCAGGATAATATTATAAAGAGAGGCTTCTCCATGGAAAATAGATGTGTCCTATATAAGAAGGAGGAAAAAATGGTAAACCACCTTTTCTTCCACTGTGACTATGCCACCAACATTTGGCAAGAGATTATCAGGAAATTGGGTATCTTGTGGGCCCTAGGCAGAGAAGTGCATCAATTTAACAACTTGTGATCTCCTTCCAATCACCCCCTGCTCAAACTCCTCTGGCGTATGCTTCCCCCTCATATATGCTAGACCATTTGGAAGGAAAGGAACAACCGGATTTTCAGAGAGATTAGTAACCAACCTGAGACCTGTCTCCATATTGGGACTAAGATCCTGTGTGAGAATGCAAGGATGGTAAATAGAAGCTTCCCCCCTGTCCTCCTGCTTCATGGGAAGTAATAATTGCTGTCAGCTGGAACCTCCTAGATGGGTTCTTGAGGTTTGATGATGCGAAAAGGATATCTAGAAAAGCTACCAGATGGGCCGCCCCTCCCAGAGAATGGACAAGAATTAAACATTGATGGGGTGGTAAATAATCTTGGTCATGGAGGGGGTGGTGTGCTGAGATATCACAATGGCACTTGCCTGCTGGCTTATGCTGGGCCTATCAATAACTGCGCTGTCACCCAGGCGGAAGGAATGACCATTCTCTGGGGGATTAAATTCGTGAAACAAATGAACATCAGACACCTGGAAATCAAGGGGGATTCCAAAGTGGTTGTTGAGTCCGTCACTAGTGGTGCTAGTGCAGGATGGTGTGCTAGACCTATCATTATGGAGATCAGCAAGCTTCTCAACAGCTTCCAGTGCACGACTATGGGTCACACATACAGAGAGGGGAATTTGGTTGTCGACTCAATGGAAGCAATAGGTCTAAAACAAATCAAACTCAATAGTTGGAGGGTGGTTAGTGACTTACCTCCAATGACTCAGCAACTCATCAAGGGAGAAATGAATATTACAGTTTAAATGTGCCAGGATAAAAGATTCATTACGAATCCTTACTAGATCACGTGCTGGCGTGCTCGGGTGATTTTTGTGATTATGGAAAAGAGAACTCAAATTCCCATAAATAATCATCATTACCTTTCAAATGTGTGGAGTAAGAGCTGTCTGAATCAGAGGGTTTTTTTGGCTGTCCCTGGTATTATTTCTATTAATGGCACCTGGAGATCCATTAGATCTGGCTGTACAGAGCCCATTTTCCAAAATTTTCAAGACTAGCATTTTAAGTATAAGCTTTCCTTGGAAAGGATTTGCAAAAACAAGTGGTTTTTTATGGCCTACAAAAACACTCGGCTCTTAGATTTCAAGGATATTCTAGCGCAGGAGGAGCATACCCTTGAAATGGGAGGCAACACTCTCTGCATTGAGCCTGATAAAATCGACGAGGCTTTCACTTCTGATGCGTTGGTGACCCATTACTGCAAAGAAACCAGCATATGGGGTTTCATGGAGAGAATGAAAGGTGGGCATGACGAGCGAATCTCCAAACAATTTGTCTCTTCCTGGAACGACAAGAGTGTCTCGATTGGGGGCATCCACTTCCAGCTGAATGAAGAGGTCATAGCTAAGGTGATTGGGCTCTCTATGGTGGGGAGGAAATATAAAAAGACCAATCGGACCCGCGACCCTACCAGCCTCAAATAGTTTTTCAAGGACGGTGAGCAGTCAGAGAGAAAATAAGGGGGATTCAACAGGGAGGTGCTGCCAGACTTCTGGCCAAGAATTCGGCTCATTGTGATGAAGTATTTCATGCTGGAAGGTAAGTTCACTGTGTTTTACCACTACCACTTACCATTCCTGAATCATATTAGAAACAAGGATTTAATTTCCATACCTTTCTATCTTCTGCACTCCATAGAGAGTAATATCCTAGATATTAAAGTCAACCCTGATAAGTCAATACCTATCCTCCATCAGGGCCTCCTTCTCTGCATCTATCATTTTCACAAAGCTATCTTCCTGGCACCCCAACCCCCCTGATTATCCAGATGATGACCCAAGGGGAGTCCCTGTCCAAAATTGAAAATCCCACCCATTACTCCTCCCAGTCCATCCATGTCACCCAGGAGCCTGAGCTGGCTAATAAAAAGGGTATAACCCACAAAAAAAGTGTTAAAAACCCTCTCAGTAGGAAGGAGGGTCAGGAGGAGTCTTATGTCTCTGATTCTGTGGAGAACAAAGATAGGGAGGAGGCTGAGAGCACTCCTGAGACTGAATATAGGCCCAAAAGATGAAGAATGATGGAGAGCCAGGGTAATCTGGAGGTGGACTTAAGTGGTTCAGGTCGCCGGAGGTCAAATAGAATTGCCAAGGAATAGTGTAAAACTAGGTTGATGGAAATGGCCTCTAAAGAGCTTTCCCTGTCTGAAAAAGTTTCCCACTCCACTGAGTCCAAGAAAAGTTCCTCGAATGGCTATATGATTCCCCCTAGGACTGGTAACACTCCTCTGCCCAACCTCCAGCAAACCATGGAAACCCCCAATAACCCTACCCCGCCCTTGAGTCCTCCTCAGGATCCCGAGGATAAGCCCCATACCGCGGCCTTGGAGGACAAAAAAAAATTTAAAGGCACCCTCAAAAGGAGGTTCTCGAATTTGGACAAGGATATTCTGAAGATTAAGAAGAATATGCAGGATCTGATGAACCACTGCATGAGGACCAATAAATTTGACCTGAAGGTCATGCATGCTTCGGTTACAACCCTCTGTCATGTGCAGGAAAAACTAGTGGGTCGCAGGCTGGAGGCGGACGAGGACAACAAAGATATGTTCCTATTTCTGCAAGAGGACTGGGCTAGGATCCTTGTGTCTAAACAACTAGGTGGGAAGAACTAATCTCTGGTGTCCATGTGTTGGTTAATTTTGGCTGGGCTTGGCCCTCGGATCCCCTGTGTTGCGGTTCGGGTTAATGTTAGTTTTTATATATTTTTTTGTAGCCCTGTGTGGCTTATAACTGATACTTTACATGCTACTGTTCGTTTTAAGTACTCTGGTTTAATCCTGTTGATTAGTACTGTGATTTATGTTTTTGATAGGGGCAGAGTTAGATTTGGTGATTATGTTGTTAAAATGTTCTATCTGCTTTGACTAGTTCCATTAATGTGCTATTAATGTGCTACTAGTCCTTTGTTCCACGGGCTAGCACCCTCTTGCTGCTTTATCTATCAAAAACAAGTAGACACCATAATGTAATCATACTTTTCATAATACAGTCAAGAATTTTTAATACATTTCATGTGCATCATAAAATAACTATATCTATCAATACATGATGTAATTATTAAGAGATCAAACATTCCTTTAATAAGTTCACAGTCTCAATTTCTAATACATATCAATTTCACAATGTTTCATGTGTCTTCTTAGAAACAATTTTTTTTATCTACCTCTTAACATTAAACCTCCTTACTAACTTATTCATGAATGTAAGAGATGCTCTTAGTTAAAATTAATAAATTTTTGCACGTAGATCCATTGTACGAAAATTACCACAATATTTAAAAGTAGCTTCAAATCCTCATTCAAAGTCAATATATATAAACATAATAAATAAAAAACTTAGTTGATAGGGAATCTCACACTAGTTGATCTCGATAATTTTTTTTTGTTATTCCCCAAAGATGAGACCGAAATAAAATTCTCTACTTATAATTTGAAACTGCTGCTTCTAATAGTCAATGATGATTTTTGAGAGAAAGCCTCATTTCATGTTCTCTCAGGTTTAACGATTCTTGAAACAAACAATAAAGTAAAGAACGTCGAGGACAACGTAAATAATTAATCGGTGATATAATTTAAAGGCGGCCTAGGTGTAATTTATTTTTGGTAGTAGGTAGTATCAGCCACCTCGTATCTCTATGTTTACAATAGCAATAGTGGCTTGGAATAGCTAACGTTTAAAGAATATATTAATTCCTGAGTCCATGGTTGGTTGTGACACAATTTTAGGTTACGTTGTGTCCATTCTCTAGCATGCGTTGACAACATTTAGGTCATCGTAAATGTAGGAACATATTGGATCACATCAAGCCACACTACCCAACAATTTTCAAGAATCTGATTGGACTCAACCTTGACAATTTGAGAAATGAGAAAGACATTGATTTAGGGGACCAGTAAATAATTTAAATTTGTGTATGAAAATGATCATAGATGCAAAACAAGACCATGAAATAGATAATTCTAGTCCAATGTGCTCAAATTTTCGGCCTTCAATAGTTTTGTTCTCGTTTCTTCTATATGGGTTAAAGCCACAAAGCATGCACAAGCTTTTGTATACTACTTTTGTTCTATATTGTATTCTAGTTTTATCGTTTTGATTATATTGAACCCTTCATGATTTTGTCTCTCTCAAAAAGTCATATGCAAGTTGCAACTAGTAAGGAAAGACAATGAAGAGTTACCCAAAAAAAATTAGGGCAGGGATAGAACGTCCAACACTATCAAACAAAAATGAACATCCATTCATTGATAAAATGTCCAATAGTAGTAATGGATGACCGTAGTAGTAATGGATTACCATTCTGGTGCATAGTGATGTACTAATAGCGCAAAAAGGATGGGGCCTCTAATGACCTTTCCAGTTCTGACATTAAGCTGCAGAATTTTGAGAAATGCAAAAGGGAACTCAAGAGAGTTAAAAGAAAAACAATGAAGACATTTTGGATGTTCATTTCTTCACCTCTCTCGAGTAAACCTACTTGTTTAGTCAATTATTAATGACAATATTAGCATTTGGTGAATTACAAGGAATATATAAAACCTACATGTAAATAAAGACACATAAACTGACGTCATTGAAGTATGGTTGGGAGAAATCTATGAACTTTCCAATTACATAAAAGAAGGAATGTTTGGCCTTAAATCAAACTGCTTAAAAGAAAAGTTTTGCATTTTTCATAAGATTCACTAGGATAAAAGATAGAGGCATACTTCTAACTGAACCTATATGAAATTAGGTTGCCATTTTTACAATTGCTGACCTTATACCCCGACACACGCATATGAAAAAAAATGTTACTTGTTCTATTTCTACAAAGAATCTTATGAATTTATTATTCTTTAACGCAAAATTAAAACTGCAGAATCTTAGTTAACTTCCTATTGAAGTCGCGACTCAAAAGTTGACCATAATATATTGCTGAAGAATGATGGATTCGGCAAAAGAAAACTTGTCCAAGAAAGTAGAGATTTCATGTTAAGATTTGAGGTGAACCACATATTTTCAACTAGCAGATTTTTCAAGAAATTAGAGGATAGAACGAACCAGCAATTCGATGTTTTCTTGTCTTTCGTGCCTTCTTTTGATCTCCCCTTTCTTCTTTTTCTTTTTCTGCTTGATATTTCTAAAACCCTTCCTTTTTCCCTGTTCTGTTAACCCATAATATGTATTTTCCCTATGAACCTCTCTTCTCCATTTTTCATTTTCTAGTCGTCTCCAAGTTTTTCTCCTTCCCAAGTTTCTGAATTCTGATGGAAAGTATGCCATATGTAATGATGAACATGAAGTAAAGATTTGCAAGATTGCCATGTTGATGTTTACTTCAAACCCTACTCTTTTGTTTCTTCCACCATTTTAATACAAGAAAACTTCACAATTTTCCTGTTGCAACTAGCTTAGAATCTAATAATTTAATATTCAACAAATGCCAATATTTTTCTTTCAGTCCTGCCTAAAATTTTGATATTTTTCTTGAAAATTCTGTAAGGATCTATACCCCATTTTTTCTTGCAATGGTTGTTAAAAAGATCATCATCCAAAGTCATCTCCTTCCCCCTTAATTTTTGCGTAACAATCAATGTTTATAGATTGAGAACTCCCTATAATGTGGGGACTCCCTTTTCCACTTGTACGGCTTCCATATACATACGAAGGGATAAGTTTCACCTCTTCCAAAACTAACTCCTAATTTTTAGTGTCCACTCAGCCTCTTCTTTAAGAAATATTTACTATTTTCTAACTACTATTATCACATTTAAAGTTTTAATTAGGAAAAGAAGAATTCAATTCTGATTACACTATTAAGATTAAAATTTGAAGGTTGTGGCATCTCCCCCTCCTTATATAATGCATCGTCTCTTGATGTATCTTTTGAACTTCAACATCATACCATAGATTATCTCGTCATGATGCATACTAAATATATGAGTATCATTCTTTAGCTAATTGAAATCTATTCTTACTCTTAAGCACTCAAGATAAGTCAAACATGTAGAATCATCACATAACATTTCCTACCAACTTTCACACCTATTATGATTAGCATTATTCACACCTATTATGATTAGCATTATTTATTTTAAGTATTCTTATTTTCATTTTGTCAACACTTCATTAAATTTAACATGTATAATCATTAACACCTTCCTTGTCAAAAGCAGTGTAAACACATATTTGATACAAAGACTCTTCACATTAAACAAACATACATATGCACCAAATAATCATATCAAGAATAAGTTCTATGTGAGTGTGTGAATTCCATTACTACCCTATACTTTTACAAAGCTAGGTTACCTCTCTCTGACAATATTTCCTTTCTTGTGATGTGTCATTCCATCTATTGCATTCATAGAAACAATACCAAAATATCAGTCCATGTTTTCATCATGATCAAGATAAAAATCAAAATCTACTGTTCCCTTTCACAATTCTTTTAATGATTAGAAATACTTCTTATCAACATTCTTGAATCAGTTTTATTATTAATATATATTTATAGTGGCCAGCCCACTTTTGCTTAAAAAAAAAAAACACTCCTGTCATGTTTGTACTATTGTTAGCTCATTCACAATGTCAATACCTCATGGAGAAAATATTTCAATGTTCAATATTTAGAATGTGACATATTCATTGACAGATTACAAATCTTCGACTAAAATTAACTTTAGATCGTAACTTGATCATAAATAAAGGATAATAAATAAATCATTTATACATACCATCCAACATGGGCTATTTACTAACTCGGTAGATCATCCATGCATTCTTTCAAATTGCCTATAAAGGTTAGTGGATCCATGTTTCTATTCACGTTACCTGGCCATCATGCCATCTTGTCGCAACACCATCGCAAAATAAATATGAACTCAACTCATTATATTAAATATTTTTCCATCTCTACTTCAATGTATATAAAGTCATGTGGGGTTTGAATTCACCTATTATCGTGTTGTGGGGTATGTTTTCTGGGATATTTAAGGAGTTTCCCTTGATTGGGGTTTGGTGTTTCTCGATTCCCATGCTGCTCTAAGTGATTCTTTTTTCTGCTAGGGGTGCCTTGGATTGTTGGGCTTTGGAGATTGGATATTTTTAGCTTTGCCTATATTTTGCAAGATTTAACAACTCATAGATTTGGGTCCTTTTTGGAGTCATTGATGCAAGGCTTATAGGGACATTTGCTAAGCCACTGTGTTGTTTTGATTTATATTTTGTGGTTGTATCCGCTAGGTTGGTTTCTCATGTTGCTTGTACTTGCAATTCGATGTGTTCTTGTCTTTCGTGCCTTCGTTTGATCTCCCCTTTCCTCTTTTTATTTTTCTACTTAATATCTCTAAAACCCTTCCTATTTCCATGTTATGTTAACCCATAATACGTATTTCCCTATGAACCTTTCTTCTCCATTTTTCAATTTCTAGTCATCTCCAAGTTTTTTTCCTTCCCAAGTTTCTGAATTCTGATGGAAAGTATGCCATATGTAATGATGAACACGCGGTACAAAATTGCAAGATATCCATGTTGATGTGTACTTCCATCCCTACTCTTTTGTTTCTTTCACCATTTTAATACAAGAAAAGTTCACAATTTTCCTGTTGCAACTAGCTTAGAATCTAATAATTTAATATTCAACAAATGTCAATATTTTTCTTTCAGTGCTGCCGAAAATTTTGATATTTTTCTTGAAAATTCTGTAAAGATCTATACCACCTTTTTTACTTGCAATGGTTATTAAAAATATCATCATCCAAAGTCACCTCCTTCGCCCTTAATTTTTGTGTAGCAATCAATGTTTATAGATTGAGAACTCCCTATAATGCGGGGACTCCCTTTTCCACTTGTACGGCTTCCATATACATACGAAGGGATAAGTTTCACCTCTTCCCAAACTAACTCCTAATTTCTAGTGTCCACTCAGCCTCTTCTTTAAGAAATATTTGCTATTTTCTAACCACTATTATCACATTTAAAGCTTTAATTAGGAAAAGAAGAATTCAATTCATTACAATATTAATATTGAAATTTGAAGGTTGTGGCATCTCCCCCTCCTTATATAATGCATCATCTCTTGATATATCTATTGAAATTCCACATCATACCAAAGATTATGTCATCAAGATGCATACTCAATATATGAGTATCATTCTTTAGCTAATTGAGATCTATTCTTACTCACAAACACTCAAGATAAGTCAAACATGTAGAATCATCACATAATATTTCCTACCAACTTTCACACCCATTATGATTATGATTATTATTTTGAAGTATTCTTATTTTCATTTTGTCAACACTTCAATAAATTTAACATGCATAATCATTAACACCTTCCTTGTCAAAAGCAGTGTAAACACATATTTGGTACAAACACTCTTCACATTAAACAAACATACATATGCATCAAATAATCATATCAAGAATAAGTTATATGTGAATGTGTGAATTCCATTACTACCCTATGCTTTTACAAGGTTAGGTTACCTCTCTCTGACAATATTTCCTTTCTTTTGATGTGTCGTTCCATCTATTGCATTCATAGAAATAATACCAAAATATCAGTCCATATTTTCATCATGATCAAGATAAAAATCAAAATCTACTATTCCCTTTCACAATTATTTTAATGAGTAGAAAAAAAGCTTCATAATATCTAAAAATCACAATAAAGTACACACATACCTATGCTTACATTACCAAACCTTGGCATCACAATGAATGGACCAGGTTACTCGGTACTTCTTATCAACATACCTGTAATGTTCGTACTATTGTTAGCTCATTCACAATGTCAATACCTCATGGAGAAAATATTTCAATGTTCAATATTTAGGATGTGACATATTCAATGAGAGATTACAAATCTTCAACTAAAATTAGCTTTAGATTGTAACTTGATCATAAATAAAGGATAATAAATAAATCATTTATACATACCATCGAACATGGGATATTTACTAACTCGGTAGATCATCCATGCAATCTTGAAAATTGCTTGTAAAGGTTAGTCGATCCATGTTTTTATTCACATTACCTAGGCCATCATGCCATCTTGTCACAACACCATCTCAAAATAAATATCAACTGAACTCATTATATTAAATATTTTTCCAACGCTACTTCAATGTATATCAAGTCATGTGGGGTTTTACTTCACCTGTTATCGTGTTGTGGGGTATGTTTGCTAGGATATTTATGGAGTTTCCCTTCATTGGGGTTTGGTGTTTCTCGATTCCCATGCTGCTTGAAGTGCTTCTTTTCTCTACTAGGGGTGCCTTGGATTGTTGGGCTTTGGAGATTAGATATTTTCAGTTTTGTCTTTATTTTGCAAGATTTAACACCTCACAGACTTGGGTCTTTTTTGGGATTATTGATGCAAGGCTTATAGAGACATTTGCAAATCCACTATGTTGTTTTGATTTATATTTTGCGGTTCTATCCGCTAGGTTGGCTTCTCATGTTGCTTGTTTCATGTTGTTCCTACTAGAGATGCATTTCTCCCTTAGAGGTATTTAATCTTTTTGGATGGTCATGTTGTCTCCCTGTCTTGCTTCCAGCTCCTTTGGTTACTTTGGTCCTATTTTGTTTGGTGTTTCTACTGCCTGTTGGTGCTCTTTCAAATTTTATTTTGTAGGCAAAGGCTTTCTTTCATTATTTTTGGTTGGATCTCCTTATGTTGGAAATTTGATTGTGTAGGGATTCTTTAGTTCTTTAGAGGCCACAAGTTCATCTTGGTCCTTGTGGAGGATGGTAGTTTTCTAATTTCTTTGGTCTTTCCCTACTGGTAGGATATTGTTTGGCTCTCATGTTTCTGGCCAGATGGATGATGACCATTTTCAAGGGCTCATTGAAGCCTCTTGCTATTTTTGGTTAAGGTTACTTTTTGGTTTTACGGTAGCTATATTCTTGGTGGAGTCTGGTGTTATTTTTTCCTTTTATTTTGAGGGACTTTCTTGAGCATCCTCTTATCTATTCCCTTAGAGGTTTCTATTCAGGTGAAACCCTCCCTCTTTTCTCTGAGGTGCCTTATTATGACCTAGTGGAAAGTGTGGCTCCTTTGTCATTCTCTTCCTTACCTTCATGTCCTATTGACATTATTCTATCATCTATGGAGGGGGTGATGTGTATTGTGGGTGAGGTTGTAGTTACATCGAGTGACTTTCTCTTGTTGCTAGTTGTTGGGGGGAGGGGTGCTTTTGGAAGCGGTTTTCAAGAAGGATTACCTTTTATTCATAGTTTCTTATGGAGGTGGGATCCCCTTCTATTGAGGTGGAGAGCAGTAATGTTGGGGGGAAGATGTTGTTCTTATAGGATAATTGGTGCTCAATTTTGGATGGTTATGGATTCTATTTTAAAACCCATTCTTTCAGCAGGTTTTTCTCTCTATTATCCCTTAAGGTTGCTTGTGAAGGTTTGGGGAGCCTTTCAAAACCCCATAGTTTCAGCCACCTTTCGAGTTATCAATCTTTTGAGGTAATGTGAGATGATGGTTTTGGAAGCCATGTTGCATGTTTGGGGAGCCTTGCAAAGTCCCATGTTGGTTTTTGGTTCCATTTTTAAACCCAATGGCCTTTCAGATGGTATTTTACAATGTAATCTTTTAAGGAAGTTTGTGAAGTTCAAGGAAGCCTTTCAAAACCCTAGAATAATTTTTGGATCCTTCTTAAAACCCATCAAGCCCTCAAAAAATTCTTGAATGTGTAATCTATTGAGGTTGATTATTAAGGGGAACCTATCAAAACCCCTTATTGACTAGAAGGATCATTAGTATCCACTATCATCTTATGGGAGCCTGGAAAAACCCTTGTTTAAATTTTATTGTTTACGGATCCTTGAAAACCCTGCATTATGAAGTGTAGGCTTCATGTGTTATGTTCTTCCGGGTAGCTGGTTCGGTGTATGATCTATGTCACATGGTTGTTGACCATTTTCTAGTTGTTAGCTGTTGCTTTGTAATGCTCCCTTTGCATTTGAATTCTTGAATGGGGTTCTATATCCTCCTCAAAATATACTTGTAAAGGGTTTCGATTCCCTTTAAAACCTATTTTACTTTAATAAAAAATAATCTCATAACTCTAAGATGAGAGCTAAGAACGGTTAAATCATAAGAAATCACTTAATTTGACCCAACTTGTTAAAATGAAACATAATACATAACAAGAAGGAGGTTTCGACCCACCCTCGTCTAAGGAACATCAGTAGTGCATCAACACAAAACAATTCCAATTTAATTACATCAAGAGATGTCAACCTACTTGTCAAACATCGAGTAAATCAAAATAATACATCAAGTTTCAAATACCTCAAATATAATTCCACACAATGCGTCATGCATAAAAACCCATGTACTAGTAATATCATACTAGGTTCAAAAAATGTACTCTTCTCATGGACTCCTTTATGTCATGACCATCTATGCAATGCTCCTCATAGCATCAAATCTTACATCAAATTATTATTAATCAATATTAATTACTATGTATGAAATGCATATCTAATATTGACAACCATGTTCGGGATAATTTAGTTTGAAAGTTTCATAACTGATACAACATATCTCAAACAAAATATGAATACAATAATGATAATAATAATGGTATGTTCTTCACAATCTACTCCCTTACACATTTTATGAATATTCCATATTGAACATGATAGAGAAAATCACATCGCAAGACTAGCAATGTAGAACACATATTTGAGCCACCTTAAGATCATAAGAAATCTCAAAATCAAAGTTCACAAATTTCAATTAAAAATATCAAAATTTGTGTGTGAAGCCAATAGAAATAAATGTGAACAAGAACCACATTAGATATATAAAAAGAAATTTTAGTGGCTAGATGGTCACAGTAAAACTTAAAAATTTCAAGCTAGCCCTTGATCACTTTCAAACTTCATCAAAGATAAAAATAACATAACCAATTGAAAACCAATTCACATATACATAGTGACTACCAATAGCCACAATGAGGGAGTAGAAGCTATAGGAAACCTTGCATTGAAGGTATGCTAAAGAACATGACCGAAAACCCAAAAAATGTATGCCTCAAAGACTACATCACTATGTATTAACACTTGTCATTAGTTCATGCAACATAAACTTGCCAAAATTCTTGCAACTTCTTCCTGCTCTACAACTTTTGAATGCTAGGTTTTGCGCCGGCTCTGAATGCGTGTTTTTTCCTTGTCCCACGCTCCACCGGGGGAGCTGGGAGGTGATTGTCTGGACCTATTCCTGGTCCTTGCGGGGAGAGATGACTTTGAACCCCCTTTGGTTGGGGTTGACTCCTTTTCCTCTGAGATGGTTGAGTCGCCTGTTGCCTTAACTAATACCATGGAGCCCCTTCCTAAGCCTGTTAAGGTGGATAATGCTGGTGCATTAGGGGGATGGAAGATGGCGGTGTTGGGATCTGAGATTCCTGACACACCTGAGATGTCTAAATTCTCGGTGGGAGAATTCGGTCCTAAAATCTCTGTCCCAGATGGATTTGTGGAGGACATATCTGCTGCTCTAAACCTTGCCATTGTTGGGAGGTTTGTGGCCTTTAGGTCCACCATAGAGATGGTGCGTAACTGGTGTACGGCCAGGTGGACAGTGAAAGGATCTATGTCAGTTTTTGCTATGCCAGGGGGGCTATTTCTTTTCAGATTCAATGGTGAGGCAGATTTAAGTAGTGTTTCTACATGGAGCTAGTACTACGGGAAGCATGCTCTTCTGATGGGTAAATAGAAGCCTGGATTTAACCCAGAAATTGATCTGCAAAAAGTTGCCCCGGTTTGGGTCCGGCTTCCTGGTCTTCCCCTAGAATTTTGGGATAATAAAGTGTTTAGATGGATAGGGAACTCCTTCGGGAGTTTTGTGACTGCTGAATCAGTTACTCTTTCAAAATCTCGCCTGGTGTTTGCTAGATTTTGTGTTAATGTCACGATGAATAACCCACTTCCCAACTTTGTACTACTTAAGTCCAAGTGAGGGAACTAGAACCAGGCCATTGTTTATGAAAACACCACTCTACATTGCCAAAATTTTGGGAAAAATGGGCATGTGGTGACTAACTGCAAGGGCTCTGCTAAGCTGAAGGAACATCCTATCACTTGCATGTCGCCTTTGGTTAACAATGGTGAGTCTGTTGGCACCACGGTGAATACCACGGTTGTTCTTCCTTCTAGTGATGGAGTCCCCCCAAGGTAATGAACTAGAGTTAGAAGGGCCTGTAAGAAACACAGAAACTCAGAAGATTGAAGCCCGAGAAAAAGGGTATAGAAAGGAAGAGCCAAAAAAGAACACAAAAGCCGAGAAGGTGGAGGCTTTAGAAGAAGGTGAGATTCTCAGAGTGAACTTTGTAGTGGAGATGGGCACGGCCCCTGTTGTTGGAGAAATGGTCATAGTATTATCAGACATCTCCAACACTATCATTAACAGTCCAAATGGTTATAATACCAACATGGAAAACAAGTCTCAGGTGTCTGGAAGTGCTCTGACGGGAAAATTCTGGGGGGAAACCTCTTCCAGCCAGAAGTTTGGTTTAGACCTTGGTGAGGAAATTTTGAGAGCTTCCTCCTTGTTGCCATCAACCTCAGTCCCCGACTGGTCAAAACCTAAAAGGAAAACCAGGAGCAAGAAGACGGGTGATGGAATGGAATAAAATATGAACGCTGATGTAGGGAGTGAAAACAAGGTGGGCCGTCTGACTGCCAAGGTGACCAGAGCTAAGGAAGTAGCAAGGGCCATTGCCAGCAGAAGGCAACTGACCCTGGAAGACTCTCAAAAAGGTAAAAGATGAAGTTCCTCTCATGGAACATAAGGGGCATGAACAACCCACAAAAACAATTCGCTTTAAAGAAGTATATTATGGAGCTCCGAGTTGATATGGTTCTCATACAGGAGGTTAAAATGAAGCACAATATTTTTGTGCCACTAGTTGATAAAATTTTCCCTGGGGCGGCCTTCCTATACAGTGAAGCTAATGGGGCTTTAGGTGGTGTTGCTACTCTCTGGAATCCTTGTAAGTTATCTCGTAAATTTGTGGGTTCTTCTCACAACTTTCTTGCTACATTTTTTACTTGGAATAATTCTTCATGGTATATGTTCAACATTTATGCCCCAAACTCTAGAACTGAACGAGGTAGACTCTGGGGAGAAATCTCTAACCTCATTAATGTTAACCTTGATTTCCCTATTATGTGTGCTGGGGATTTTAATTCCCCCTATTTCCCTCAGAAAAATTAGGAGGCTCCCAAGATTATTCTGATAGCATGCAAGAGCTTGCGGATTTCATGAGGATTAGTGATTTGGTTGATATTGAGTTACAGGGTACGGGGTTTACCTGGTCTAACAATAGAAAAGGTAGACACCTTACTTAGGTTAGGCTGGATAGATGGTTGATATCCGGTGGGTGGGATATTTACCCTCTGATAGGTCTCTCGCACCTCCCACGGACTGTGTCTTATCACTCTCCTTTGATTCTTGACTGGGTGGAGAAAGCCCGTGCTGGACCCCGACCATTCCGCTACGAGATCATGTAGCATTCTCACCAGGAATTTGAAGACTGCATAAAAAGGTGGTGGAACACGCCTATTAGAGGTACAACTATGTTCAGAATAGCTGAGAAGCTTAAAATTATCAAAAGGGAGGCCCACAGATGGAGCAAAAGCAAGTTTGGGGACATTTTCTAGTGCAAAAAAGAGATAGAGGAAAAACTTAAACTCCTCCAAAATGAAATGGCCATGGGAAATTCCATTGGGGAAGCTCATATTGAGGAAGAGAGATGGAGGAATAAATGGAAAGATAACATAAAAAGGGAGGAAATCTTCTGGAAGAAACATTCTCGCATCTAATGGCTCAAGGAAGGGGACCACAACTCAGCTTTTTTCCATAGATCTGCTTCAATTCACAAGAGAAGGAACACTATCAAATCATTGGCTGCCGGTGGGGTGGTGATGAGTGAGGATGAAGAAATGGGTAAACATGTGGCAGCTTTCTTTCGTGATACCTTTAGTAACCCGCTTATGGAGGCTAGCCTGAGTGTTATTTATAGAGAACAGAATGATCAACTTCTTTCCAAGGTCTCAGAGGAGAAAGTCAAAACCGCGGTTTTCTCCATGGGGGCTTTTAAATCTCCTGGGCTAGATGGATTTCCCCTGGCTTTCTTCCAGCATTTCTAGGATGTCATAAAATATGATATTATCCATGCTACCCGTGATTTTGTTAGAACTGGAAAAATTCTCAAGAGTATTAATAAAACTTACATTGTTCTTGTCCCTAAAATCCAAGAGCCCAAGGAACTAAGTGATTTTTGGCCGATCAGCCTCTGTAACATAGTTTATAAAATCCTTTCAAAAATCATCACTAATAGGATCAAACCTCTCCTGGATAAAATTATTAACCCCAACCAGAAGGGGTTTGTTCTAGGAAGGCAAATCGTTGATGCGGATATCACTACCCATGAAATCATTCACTCGATGGATAGAGGTAATAATGTTGGCATGGCACTGAAACTTGATATCTCTAAGGCATATGATAAGGTGATTTGGAAATTCCTGTATAGGGTTCTAAATAAGCTTGGCTTTAATGCAAATTTCATTAGAATTGTCAAGGAGGTCGTAGAAACTGTTTAATTTGCAGTTCTGGTTAATGGTTCTCCTTAGGGGTCCTTTAATCTGGAGAGGGGCTTGCGCCAAGGTGACCCCCTATCCCCTTATCTGTTCCTCCTAGTGGCTGGCTCATAATCTGTTGAGATTGGAGGCTTTTGGCCACATTGCTGGATTCAAACCGGCCTACACTCTTCCTCCAGAAATCATCCAATAATTTGTGGATGACACGTTTCTATTTGGGAAACCTTCCATCAAAGAAGCGAGAGCTTGGAAAGATTTGTTGAATGTTTATGCGGAGGCCTTGGGTTAGGTGATTAATTACAGTAAAAGAAAAATTTACTTCTTTAATTCTGATGAAAATTATATATTGTATTGGGTGTAAGGGTGGTATACTTCCTGACACTTATCTCAGGCTCCCCCTCACTGTTAAGGAAGTCTCTGACCCTTTCTGGAACTCTATACTTGAAAGAATGTAGAAAAAATTAGCAGGATGGAAAGGCAAGGTCCTAAGTAATGTGGCAAAGCTTCAAATTCTAGTGGCGGCCCTCCAAGGAATACCGGTTTACTTTCTATCTCTTTTCAAAATCAATAACAGAACTGCTGAGAAACTGGAAAAAATCCAAAGGAACTTCCTATGGTCTGGAATAGAGGAAAAGACTAAAATGAACCTGATTAGCTGGGAAACCCAAGAAGGTGGGAGGACTGGGTGTGAGAAAGATAAAAGATCTTAACAAGGCACTAATTACCAAACTTGGGTGGCAACTCTTTAAAGGTAACTCGGGGTGGTGCAAAATTTTGAAGGCCAAATACTTCTTAAATGACCAATTCCCCATGGGTCAAAGCTACCCCACTGGGTCTAAATTCTGGAATTTCATGGTGAAAAGTAAAGGTTCCCTCCTCAGAGGCTTAAAATGGGTGGTTGGTGACAGAAAACAGATAAGTTTCTGGGAGGACTGGTGGGTAGGAGATAAACCTCTCAGTAGAAATAATCTTTGTCTCCTCAGAGATCATTTGACTTCTCACTTTGGAGACAAAGTCAGTGACTACATTTCTCAGGATATGAAATGGAAGAACCTTGCTAATGCTTATCATGACTAGGAGCATATCCAAAACCACATTATAGAACTATAGAAAATTATTGTTGTGATCAGGATCCCCTTCTCACAAATTGTTGACAAGGTTGTCTAGTGCCACAGCAAATCGGGGGAGCTCACGGTCAAATCTGCATACCATGCTAACATTAAGGCTCTGGCCGATGAGTTGAGTTGGGGAAAGGTATGGCTCCCCCAGCTCATTCCCAAAATTAATTTCTTCTGGTGGACCGCTCTTCACGGGAAAATCCTTACGTTAGACAACCTCTAGAAATGGGGGGTTCAGCTGGTTAACAGGTGTGTTCTTTGTAAAATGCAGGTAGAGTCTATAAATCATATTCTTAGTCACTGCCCTTATGCTTCTCAGGTGTGGGGAAAAATTATGAGAAAAATAAAGCTGGACTGAGTCTTTTTGGAGCACTTAGACCAATTCATTAATAACTGGGGTCAAATTTTTGAGCATCCTCTTATTCACATCCTTTGTATATTATTACCCCCGCATGTCTGTTGGGGTCTATGGAAGAAATGAAACAACCAGATTTTTAGAGGAGAAGATAGTAATGTTGAAACTACAGTGCAGCTGATTGAGAATCTACTGAAGGAAAATATGGAAACCTACCATTGGAAAATCCCCCCACCCCCCCCAGGGACTAGAGTGTATGATATCCAAGGAATGGGCTCTTCCCACTTCATTCTATGTGATGGACAACTCAAAAATTCTGAAAATACTAAACACTAAATGGTCTCCCCCAGAGGAAAACATAACTAAGCTGAACTTTGATGGGGTTGCCTCTAATGGCATTACTGCGGGAGGTGATATTCTTCATGATCATAATGGTCACCTTATCCTGGCCTATGCGGTCCACCTTGGAATGGGATCTAACAATTTGGCTGAGATGTCTGCCCTCCTATGTGGTCTCAAGGTGGCATATGATATAGGGATTAAAATATTAATCATAGAAGGTGATTCTAAAATTGTTATCGAGCTGGTTAAAGGGAACTATACTACTGGCTAGATTTTGGCAAATGTGCTGCATGACATCTATTCGCTTCTCCCCAGGTTCAATGAATTCAACCTTCAGCACATTTACCGTGAAGGCAATGCAATGGTAGACATGCTGGAAACCTTGGGTTTTGCGGTGGATAACTTGAGATGTTGGAGAAACTTAAACTCCCTACCAAAGCATGTTATTTGGCTTGTGGAAAAAGAAAGAAAATTTAATAATGTCTGACAAGGCTGATGTTGATTGGTTGAATAAGTCGGCGGGAAAATTCATGAGGCGCCGCATCATTTCAAATTTTATAAGAGATACGGGGTGTGATCATATTAATTATTGTCAGCTTGAAAGACAAGACATCAAAGCTATTTTTAGAAAGAGTACGAGATTTTTCAAATTAAAAGAAGACATGGAGCTTAACATATGCAAGGGAAAGAATGAAATGACTGATGTGATTAATTGCAACATCAAGCCTTTATGGCCTTTAAGGTGAAATCAATTCTCGATATGCAAATCTTATTCGCTCATATCGACAAACCATGTGAATAGTATGGGCCTTCTCTATGAGCAGGCGGAAATTATTACCACCTGGTTTTGTGGTTGGAGACAAAAGTGCTACATTTGCTAGTTTTTTGCTCCGCTCTGGTTAGGGTTGTGCTAAAAAAAGGAAGGAAAGGTGGGATGTCAGTTAAGACTAAGGAGGAAGACTTGCCTGAATACAGCTTGGAGATGGACGGAGACATGGTGCAGGTGGAACCCGCTAGGATAAAGGATGACTTAATTAAAAAACCATGCATTCTTAACTACCTCAAGGAGGGCAATTTCTTCCCTTTCATGAAGGCTATGGGCGGCAGTGATGAACTGGTCTCGCTGCAGTTGGTGAAAACTTGGGATGAGCGTAAAGTAAGTATTAATGGAATAACATTTGAGATTAATGAGGAGGTGATCGCGCAAGCCACGGGTCTCTCCATAGAGGGGAAAAAATGGAAGAAGATCACCAAAATCCGTGATGACACCCATATGAAATGGTTCTTTTAAAAAGTGGAGATTCCTAAACGCTTTAGGGGAGGATTTAACAGATTATCGCTGCTCGACCCATGGGATGATATGTGCCTCATCCTGATGAAGTACATCACTCTGGAAGGTCACTTTGGCACCTATTAAAATGACCATTTCCCTCTCCTCAACCACTTCAGGTACAATGATTCCATATCCTTTCCATTTTTCCTGCTCCATTCTATGGAAGTGTCTATTCTAGATGTTAGAGAAAAAATTAAAGCTAGGCAAAATTATTGCATCCTCCATCAGGGCTTAATGCTTTGCCTTTACAATTTCCACTTAGCCCTCTGCCCACCTAGGACTATTTCTTTGCTTATCCTCACACAGCACTCTGCGAACCCTAATGAGCTTCAAGTCATGCTATCCAACCCCACGACTTCCTCCAAAACCCTAATCTCCAATAAAAATAAATAGAGCTCTGGAAATGGTGACCAAATCACCATTGATTCTGAAGGTGAGGAGGAGGAGAACGATAGCAGACAGAGATCTAACAGACTAGCCACTAAAACCAGATACAAGAAAAAAGCGGTGAGAAAGAGGTGTACTAAAGAGGAAGAAGAGGAAGAAGATCTGGAGGAGGAAGAAGATATCAAGCAGGCAACTAGGGGGAATTCTAAAATGGGAAAGAAAATTATGGTCGAGGAAAAGAATAAGGAAAAAAAGAAGCAAAGCCCTATTGTGGAGGGGTCTGTGAATAGCCATGACTCTCATGTCTCAGCCAGTTTTGAACTCCCTGCCTACGACCTCTCCAACATAAAACTCTTTGAGGAGAAGAAAGAGGATTCCCCGCTCCTAACCCCACAATCCCCTAGCCCTCAGGTGGCTATAAACATTACCCTGGAGGACCCTAAAAAAATAGAGGATAAACTGCCTGATGCTATGAGTGACACCCCCTTTGGCAATGCTAGTCCTTAGGATTTGCTGTCTGTCCCCAAGGTGGAGATAAAGGAAATGAGAGTGGAAATCAATAATCTGAGGGAAAGCTTCAACAAGATTGCGGATTTCACTGTGAAGGTCATGCACGTGGCTGCCACCACTCTCCAACTCCTTCACATGGAGAAATTGAACCCGGGAGGTGAATGTAAGGAGGAAAAACTATACCAATTCCTTGCGGATGATTGGTTGAAGCTCATGTAAAAAGATGGGGAAGGTAACCCCAATTAGCCCCCCCCATTTTTGTCTATGATTAACCTTTTTGACTGGACTCTCCAGTTGGGCATGGTTGGCCTTTTTTATCTCTGTATTAATTCTAGATTATGCTATCTAGTGTTTTATGTTGTTAATGTTAACTATACTCATAATTACTACCACAGACTGGTTACCAACCTCATGGTGAGGTTGGGGCCTATGAAGACTATCAGACTGGTTTTTACTGTTAATTTCTACTTTCTGTTGTTTTTTACTGTTAATATTAACTTTACTGTTAATCACTACCATAGGCTGGTTACCAACCTCATGGTGAAGTTGGGGCCTGTTAGGACCTCTAGGCTAGTTACTAGCTCTGTGTTGGAGCTGGGGCCTATTGATTTTCTTTCTTGGTTTTTGGTTTTCAAAATTGGCATAGGCTAAGGGTTTGTTGTGGGTGGTTTGCTGGTTTTCGGCACTCCTCGTGCTGGTTTTCTGTTCGGGTCAGCCCCCAGTTTTGGCTGCTTTTTTAAATCAAAAATATAAACTTGCCAATTCTATCTTTTTCTTTTTATAATCTCATGCATCTTTAAATGCAATGTGAAACATGTATACACTTTCACAAAAATTCCATGAATTTCCTTTTCATACATGACATGCTAGGCTCTTTTTCCAAGAATCTCATAAAGATCTAGTATCATAATTATTTTCTCAAATGATCTATCTCATTTTTTCTTTTTCTTTTTCCCCTGAATCACACATGAAAAATGCATCACTTGCAGAATATATTAGATTTTTTATCATTTTTAACAAGCCAAGTATTAATATTTTGAAAACACTCATATCCTTAGTGAAAAAGTTAATCATCAATCAACCACACAAATAAATCATAGAAATTTATCTTCTTTCTTGCTTCATGCATACATAAAAATGTGCATTTAATTTTAAGTGCATCACTGGCATAATATATTTCACACTTCCCACATATTCTATAACTATGCAATTTTTGGCAAAACACAATTGCACAAATCTATGGTACATAGTTAATCAATCATTTCATAAATATTTCCATCTTTTAAAGTTTTAAGAGAAAGAAAGGAAAGCAAAGAAGATTCACACACATATAAGAGGTGGATGGCTGCAAGAAGTTGAGGCCCACTTTTTGGCAAAAAGTTGAAGTGTTTTTCATGCTTTCAAAACTTTCTATCAATTGATGTCAAAATTTGAGGCACTTATAGATTGAATCTCACAAAAATCGGTATTAGAAAATGTAGTGCTCAGAGTCTACTTTTCAAATATGTAATTTATGTCAATACCGACATCGTAGAAATTGCATTTTATTAAGCATGTTTAAAAACCACCTTTTGAAAATGCTTGTTTTAGGACCATACCACACACGTGTAAAAACACCCTATTTTGTTGTAAATAATTTATTTTTTGTTAATCATTCTGGGGAAAGGTACCTAAACCACCAAAGATTGATGAGAATATTTTTTCTTTTTTTATTGAATATTTTTTTTATTAATGTTTAACTGACTGTAAAGTACATTTTTGAGACCTCTGGTGTACGACCACCATAATTTGATGAAACCTTCAAATTTTTCAATTTTTTTTTAATCTTGAAGGAAATTCTATGTATATTGATTTCGTATATTTTTTTTTTCAAAAAATGTAAAATTTAAAAATTTATTTTAATTTTAGTTAACCTTACTATTTCAAGTGTATGTACCACTTTAGCTTAGTAAATATTGTAAACACACTAAAAATAGTCATATCACTATGAAATTTATATTTTTATATTCTCTACAATAAGAACTATAATATGTTTTTGTTTCATCTAAAAATTCATTTGAGAATGCCTCCAAAAAATTACGCAAGGCAAAAATTTTATAATCCAATGCCTTAGCCATATTTTTGTAGGACCAAGCACGGGCTTGGTGGGACCAAGTATATCCTGAACAAAAAACCAAGGCGGAAGTATGAATCCCACTCCTATTTTTGAGAAATGGGCACCCGATTTTTGAAATTCAAAAAATGGGTGCTCGTTTCTATTAGGACCATTGAAAAAGAAATGGGCACGTGTTTCATTTAAATAATAGGTGCCCATTTCTTAAAGACTCGTTGAAGCTAATAAATAGGACAGTGAGCCTGATCTCAATGATTGACAATTATTCAATCAATTTTATGACATATCTGTGCTATAAAAAGAATAATTTGAATCAAAATTCTCTTTTCTTTTCTTGTTTTGGATCTGACATGAAGATAATACTTTGAATTCAAATTTTGGTGCAAACATGGGATCAAAGCAATGTAGAAAGAGTTAAAGAAAGGTTCTGACAGCTAATGAAGTGGCAACAAATAGAGAGGAGGCAAAATGACAATGAGAAAGAAGACAAAGAATTCAAGAACTGAATAATGTTGGAGCATCTAATTCAACAATCATTTAAGAAGTGGAGAAGATTGATAACACCACAATGGATGCACAGGTTGAAGAATAAAATACAAGAGGCAAAAACTTGAGTGCATCTAATCTAGTATTGGATACAGGTATGTCTTTACAACTAAATGAAACTTATTCTATTAAAGAACTTTATCTTTTAGTAGAAGTAGGTTACTCTTTGAATCATTTAAATTTTCTTCCTAAAAATAAAGTAATAGATTTTATTGCACATCAAACACCACAAATTAGTAATGTTAATCGTAATGATAAAGGAATTGAAAGTTAAACCCAATTTGAAAGTGAAATTTGAACCCTAATTGAAATTTAAAATTAAACGACAATTGAAATCAACAATGAGGATGTAGACATAGAAACACCAATTGAGAAAGAAAGCCCTTTGAATGATAAGAATAATTTCAAATTAAAAGTGACATGCTAGACAATCTACGTGGTTTTGTTTCATGGGGACATTTTAGGACACATGCAACTACATTGTTTAGACATTTTTTTATAATAAGAAATTCAGGTTTCAATGTCATAATGTTACAACTAATTATAATGGCTACAATGAAAAAAATGATGAAGAGATTAGGCATTTATGCAAAATCCAAGAAGATGAATAAGTCTCAAAAACAAGTTGTATCAACTGTTAATACTGCCTTTGTCATGATCGGAAAGAAAAGTCATTCTAAAGATAGGAATGTGACATGACGAGCAAGAACAACAACTTCAGTAAAAAAAACTACTTCTGATAAAAGAATGATGATAAACATAAGTGGATATCTTAATATTCATCGTAAAACTTGAGAAAGATTTGTAAAGAGAAGAGTTAACTTAGAAAGTGATCTGGAAAACCATTTGTGGAGCTTTAATGGTAGACTCTCAAGGTCTGACATGAAAATTACTCATAAAGTCAAAAATTTGATTGAAAATATTTGGCACGATAATACAAGAGTATCACCTAATGCTAGAGATGTTCTTAGATTTAGAGTCGGCTCAAAAATTCATGATCCACATCGAGAACACCTTTTGTATATGACTCAAACTGAATTGTATAATTTTTTTTTGGATTTTAAGGTGTTAACTATTAGTATTAGTCAAAGATCTTTTTAAAAATTTAAACCATGGTATGTTAGGATTAATAAAGAAAGATTCATGTGTTGTTGCAAAAATAATGTTCAATTTTGTTATCATTATGATGTATTTTGATCTACACGTTCTACCATGCATACTAATGAAATGTTGCAGGGATGTGGTATAAATATACCACCTAAAATTGTATAGGAGCTTATATCAGCTTTGTTTTGTAAGCCACCTAATGAGAAATTTTTTTATTTCGAATACATGTATTTCTAGTGTATGTGATGTATGTGGCAATCTTGCATTTTTAGATGAATGTTTGCATGAAAAAATTTCAATTGATTTTGGACAACAATTAGTTGATGTAAAAAGATTTAAAACTATTGAGTATTGAATTAAGGATGAAAAGGTTGGAAAATGGTATGATGTAATTATTGAAAAAGTTACTGTTCATGCATGTATGAATGAATTCAACAGTAAGGTTGTACCTAAATATTTGAAACACACTCAAAATGCTAGATGACTTGATGGACAGTTTTTCATATGCAAGAATACATTTCCAATTGGTAGTATACTTTCAGTCATTGACTTTGTAGAGAACTACATGCTTGCAGCACAAGATGAGATACAATTATGATATTATAATTCAGTGCAAGTAACAATTTTTGTTCATATTGTCTATAGGCATGCACTTGATAGTACATAACAGGATCTATTTTTTTGAGATAGTACCATTTCTATATTAGTGATGATAAATTAAACTCATCAGAGCTTCTCTAGTATTTCCTTAAGACCTTTTGTGAGAGTTTTAAGGGAGAGAGAAATTAATATAAAACATCATTTATGTAATTCAATGCACACTTCTATTCATCTAATTTTAATTTTATAAAACTCATGAGTTCACTTTTATTCATCCAATTTTGTTTTAAATATAAGTTTAGTACATAGTTGTATAGTCTTATGTTAACTAAAAGATAATGATATAGTTATTTGTACATCAATATTTCATAGTTCAAATAAACAAGTCATGGTTAGATAGATAAATTTTTATAGTTAATCTTGAAGTCAATATTAGCTACATCTATATTGTATAATAATTTATTTGATTAATGGCAATTTTAAAATAAATTGCTCTTGTCAATTACATGAAGAAATAGCTACTATTAATTATTGAATTAAAATTTATATTTAATTAAAATTAATACTTAGATAAACTCATATATTACATAAACTCATATACCTATATTCAAACCACTATTTTATATTAAAAAAAAACATGAAATAGGGTTTTTAAAGTCCATGAAAAAGATAAATAACATAAAAAGTCTTGGAATAATATGTATTATAATGTCCATCATATCAAATCATGATATATGTAATCACACAAAAAATTCCTACTCTAACAACAAGTCCAAATATTATAATAACAAGTCCTGATAACGCAAGTCCAAATAATATGATAATAAGTCCCGATAACATGTATAATATGATGATTTTGCTTTTGCGCAAATAAAAAAAAATGATGAGCGGGAGCGAGAGCAGTTTGAGCGGGAGCGGGGGTTTTTCAATTTTGGAGGGCACTGGAGGCGGTGATGGGGATGAAGACGATGATCCTGATGGCCTGGAGTCTTTTCTTATCACTTCTGTGCAGAGGTTGTTCTGTGCAGAGGATGTTGCTTCAGGTTTGGCCAGGGTGTGGCAGTGGGGGCGCCTATCGACAGTTGTTCTGGCTACTCTGAGGGAGGATGTGTCCCTTTCTTGCTGCGCCATGTTCTGGGTTTGTGTGGCCTGGAACGGCTCACTGTTGGCGTGCTCTATCTGCACGGTTTTTCCTGGGAAGAATGGCATCTCCGGAGGTAACAGTGTTGCATTTTGGCCTGCTGAGGATGTGGCGCAAGGAAGAGCCTGTGAGGGTTGCGGGAGAGTCAGTGGTTCCTGTCCAACGGTATGGCCTATGTGGCTATCTTGGACGGGGAATTGGCTTTCTCTTGCCGGTGGGTGGTTGCGGCGGTAGAGGAGACACTCTGTCTCTCCTCAAGTGGATTTATGGATTGGGCTGGAGGACAGATCTGAGTACTCTGTGCCTTTCGATCTCCAGGGTTGGGCGATCAATGCCTATGAAGGTTTGTGGGGTGCTGTTCCTTTGTTGTGGCGAAGACTTGTGCTGTTTCTTGTGGTCAGAAATGATGTGTGGCTGCAGAAATTTTATGGCAGGGTTCTTCCTGCTGTGGGATTTTCCTGGGACCCTTATGTGAGGGTTTCCCTTTGGGCCTTCGACTCTCTCATCTTCTGTGGGAGTTTGGTGGTGGGTTTCTCTTGCTGGTCCAGTTTGGAATCCCTATTGAGGTGGGGTTCCTCACTGGTGCTCTTTGGCAGCAGAAGGATGATCCCTGGATTTACCCTCAGACCTCTTTGGTGCCGGTTTGAGAATATTTTAGTTTGCACAGGCTTTTACTTGCCTGCTCTGCCCCTTTTCTTTTTATGGGTGTGCTATTAGACTTCTGTTTTCAGTTTGCTGTGGATCTTCCCCCTTTGGGTGGAAGAGGTAGGGTTTTAATATTTTTTGGTGGCCAAGGGACGGATGATAGTTTTAAAGGGCTCCCTCTGGTTTGGTGTTTTTGGTTAAAGAAGGCTGCTTGCTGGGAGACTGGTCTCTACCCTGTCATTGAGCATCTTGGTTCCTTCTCCGGGCTTTGGGCTTCGTACATCCAGTCGTCTTCCTTCTGCATGGTTCCTATGGAGGTGGAACAACTTCC
>MU227286.1:279195-289886 GCA_018584345.1 Thuja plicata
TCTCTCTCTCTCTCTCTCTCTCTCTCTCTCTCTCTCTCTCTCTCTCTCTCTCTCTCTCTCTCTCTCTCTCTCTCTCTCTCTCTCTCTCTCTCTCTCTCTCTCTCTCTCTCTCTCTCTCTCTTATGGGCATGTATATCTTTGCATAAGTATAATTTAATTGTAAACTGTCAGATAGCAGCAATGAGGACTTACCAACATTTTTTAACTGCCTATTTCAATTATGAGTAATACATAGATATAGGGACCTTAAGTCACACTAATCAAACTATATAATAATGTTTACTGTTGAAAGATTTATCATCCTTCTTCCCATGCCATGTTCCTGTTCTTCTTCTCAAGATGAATAAATATGTCTCCATACTTTAGTGGTATACCTTTGGTAATGATTATGTGCAGAGGTGAGACATCACTATGTTGATGAAGAACTCAGACATGGGTACTCTTTCCTTTAATGGTACTTTGTACTTTTATATCAATACCTTCTTAACCAAGGTCCTTCTCACCTATCCTTTGAAGAGCATTAGACCCCAGAAATCATTAGTTTGTCCTTTTAAATGCTCTATTATATCCTTGTTTAGGGTCCTCTGATCTTTGATATATCTGCTATAATAATAGATGATACGTTTTTTGTTTATTCCTTCACTGTCTAAAAGATGAAGTTCATATCTTAGAAATTAAGGTGCTTAAACAAGCCTCAAAAATAATATCCTCTTAGGCAGAGAATTATTGATCTAAAGATTGATGTCTTGCTTATCTAAGAAGCTAAAATGACGTACAATAATTTTTCTAGGATTTTTTATAGTCTCTGGCTGGTGTTGGCTTCTACTATGCGAGGCAATTGGTGCTTCACGAGGTGTGGAAATCCTTTGGAAACAGTATAAGGTGGATGTTGAAGCCATTTCTTTCTCTCATAGCTTCCTTGTTGTTAGGTTTAAGATGAATAACTTATCTTGGTGTATGATTAATATTTATGCCCCCAATACTAGAAATAGTCAGGCCACTATTTGGAAGGAAATATCTAACCTATAGACTCATAATGTGGATAGTTTGTATATGAATGTTGTTGATTTTAACACTCCCTTATTCCCCTCTAAGAAATTGGGGGACCGGTGAAATATAATGACAACATGCAAGACCTAGTTGAGTTCATTAGAAACAAATGACCTCTCTGACCTAGAGCTCCATGAGAATCCCTTCACCTAGTCGATTAATAGGAAGGGGCAACACTTAATTAAAATTAGGTTGCATATAGTCTTAGTCTCAGTTGGCTGGGATCTCGACCATAATTCAGTTCTCACTGCCACCCCCTGCATGGTCTCTGACCATTGTCCAATCCTCCTTAATTGGACTGTGTGACCTATTTCTCGCCCCCCCTTCCCTTTCACTATCTAATCATGTGGCACTCTAATAGAGAGTTCAGGGACTTGATATACTCCTGGAGGAATATACTTGTGAATGGATCGACCATGTTTCGAGTATCCAAGAAACTTGAAAACATAAAATGGGAGGTGAAAGGCCATAGTAAATCCACATTTGGTGAAATCTTAAAGAAAAAGAAAGAAATTCAGGCTAAGCTTGAATAGCTATAAAAAAAGATTGTCGATGGTGACCTTTCTATAGTTTCTCATATCGAGGAGGAATGTGGGAGGTAAAAATCTAAGGAGAACCTAAGTGAGGAGGAAATATTGGAAACAGAGGTCTAGGATCCAATGGTTCATGGAAGCAGATAGGAACACCTCATTCTTTCAGAGATCGGCTTCCAAAAATAAGAAAAGAAACACAATGAGATCTCTTTTGAATGGAAATAATCAAGAGCTTTTGGAGGATGAATATATTGGGAGATGGCCTTCTCAATATGTCCTCAATGCATACTTTAGATCTAATCAGAACAATGATGGTCGTATCAGAGATAGGCTTCTTAGTTGTGTTCGCTCCATCCTGGATGATGTTGATAATGATCATCTCCTATGTGGGGTCACGAAGGAAGAAGATAAAATGACGGTTTTTTTCTATGGGAGCTAACAAACTGTCGAGCCCTAATGGGTTTCCTCTAGCTTTCCTCTAGGAATTATAGGAGCTTGTTGAATATGATTTTACCAGAGCCACCAAGGACTTTATCAAGACGGGAAGGATCCTCAAAATCCTTAATAATACTTACATTGTGCTGGTCCCTAAGATCGTAGACCCAAAATTTATATCAAACTTCTGTCCTATAAGCCTATCTAATACTGTCTATAATATGTTCTCGAAGGTCATTATCAATAAAATTAAGCCTCTCCTTGATAGATTTATAAGCCCCTTCCAAAAAGGATTTGTTCCTGGGACACAAATTTAGGATGCTTCAATTACCACTCATGAGGTTATCCACTTGATGGATATGTGTAAAAATCCTGGTATGGCTCTAAAGCTTGACATTTCTAAGGCTTATGAAAGAGTTAATTATAATTTTATATATGTTTTTTTGTTGAAGTTGGGGTTTTAGGGGAGGTTTTTTAGAATTATCAAGGAGGTAGTGGAAAGTGTCCATTACTATGTGTTGGTGAATGGATCTCCCTAGGGGCATTTTGATACTTAGAAGGGGTTAGGATAGGGGGACCCTCTCTTCTCGTACCTCTTTAACATGGTTGTAGAAGTCTTAGGAAGGAATTTCACCTCCCTAATGAGGGCAAGGGGGGGGAGGGAAAAGGGAATTCAAGGTATTAATCTTGCATCCTCCTTGACCTCTGAGGTCCTACAACAGTTTGTGGAAGACATGTTCTTGTTTGGTGCCTCTTCTCTCATTGAAGCAAGAGAATGGAAAAACCTCATGGATGATTATCCCAGAACTTTAGGGCAACACATATATTATAATAAAATAAAGATATACTTCTTCAATAATAAGAAAAATCATAGGAAGAAGATTGTCCACATTCTTGGCTGTCAAATTGTTGAGCTTTCAAACACCTACCTTGGTCTCCCTGTTACTATTAAGGAGGTGAGAATGCAAATATGGAACAAAATTCTAGAAAGAATGCAAAATAAACTGGCAGGATGGAAGGGTAAAGTCCTCAGCATTGCGGGTAAGCTTGAATTTTTGGCAGGCTCTCTCCAAGGGAACCCTGTGTACTTCCTTTCCATCTTCAATATTTCTAGGGGGTGGTTGAAAAAATGGATAGAATCTAATGAAACATCATTTGCACTAGTCTAGAGGAGAAAGATAGACTTAGTCTGGTCAATTGGGAGACCTTCTGCAAGCCTAAGGCTTTGGGGGGACATGATATTAGAAACATCAATGACCTTAATAAAGCACTTTTAACTAATATTGGATGACTTATTACTAAAGATTCAATGGATTGATGTAAACTCATGAAGGCTAAATACTTTAGCAACTCAACCTTCTCTAATTTTTAATATGACCAAGACCTCCCTGCTAGCTCCAAAATATGGAAACATATTGTAAAATACAGAGGACTGATGAGAGAGGGGATTATATGGATGGTTCAAAATGGGAATACAATCAAGTTTTGGGAAGATACTTAAAGTATGATGAAAAACCTCTTTCCTTGGGCCCCTATTCTGACCTAATGAGGATAATTAGGGATCACTTTGGATCTCATGTAAGAGATTTTATAACTCTCTCAAGGATGTAGAAAATATTGGATGGGGTTAGGAAGGTTACCCCTCACCTAGGAAATCAGATAGGTTCTCTCCAATATTTATTTTAAAATATTTGTATCCCTATGTTTCCTTGTGAAGACAGGTTGATTTGGGATAAATGTCAATCAGGATCCTTCTCAGTGAAGTTTGATTATAACTACATTGCTAGATCTGTGAATGATTCAAAATATTGGAAACCTATTTGGAATGACCAACTCCTCCCAAAGGTGAATTTTTTTCTTGTGGATGACACTTCATAGAAAAATCCTCACCATTGACAATCTCAAAAGGAGAGGATTTCAACTTATAAACTGGAGTGTTTAGTGAAAATAGGAGGAGATTATTTCCAACTTTGTTATTTACTCTCCCTATGCTAATGAAGTCTGGTCTAGGATTCTAGATAGATTTAGTATCTCCTGGGTGTTTTGGAGGACGTGCAGTAGTTCCTCTATAATTGGGAGTATCCTTCATTCTATCCCCTAGTCACACAACTCTAGAGACTCATCTCTTCATATATCTACTGGAATATTTGGAAGGAAACAAACAATTATATATTTAGGGGCATGGATAATGGTGTTGATATAGTGTTCAAAATAGCTAAGAAACTATTTTTGGAGACTATCTCTCTTTGCAATTGGAAGATCCGAGGCAACATCTCATCTATTATGGATTCTATAATGGCTAGGAGATGGAACCTACCAAATTCCTTTTACAGGTTTGATAAATCTAAGAAACTAAAGAGAACGAGGACTAATTGGAAGTGACCCAACCCCTCTTCTTGGTTAAAAATTAACTTTTATGGTGCAATTAGAAATGGATTGGCTACAAGAGGAGGAATTATTAGGGACAAGGACGATGGCATGGTGTTGGCTTTCAATGGAAAGTTTTGGTCTGCTTAAAGTAATATTTTTTAGGCCTTGGATCTCCTTTGGGGGATTAAGTATGCCCTCTCTATTAGATTAAGAAGGATCATTATGGAGGGAGACTCAAATTTAATCATTGAAACTCTAAAAGGAAACATGAAGGCTACCTGGAAACTAAGAAATATTATCAAGGACATCTGCCTACGGTTAACCAAATAAGAGGAGTTTGGAATCCAACATATTTATTGGGAGAGGAATGTTGTTTCTAACTCTTTGGTTGTAGAAGGGTTGGGGAAGGTGTGAAACATATTCCTGTGGTTAACCAGACAAGAGGAGTTTAGAATCCAACATATTTATAGGGATGGGAATGTTGTTGCTAACTCTTTGGGTGCGGAAGGGTTGGGGAAGGTGGGAATGTTATGTTGGAGGGACCTAGCTCCTCTCCTAGACAATACAAAATCCCTCATTGGGAGAGAAAAAAATTTACCTCAAAGATGATTCATATTCATTTTCTTTTCCTGAAGGATGTCCAGTTTGGCGAGAAGGTTTGTATCCAAGTGGGAGAGCCCTTCATTTTGATTTTAAATTTAAAGTTAGGGTAATGATTGATCTGGGGTCAAATCACCATGATGCCAATTATAATGTGAAGTGGCTGATCATCATTACTCTAAACTATGAAGAGGACAACAGGAGCTTTTATGATCTGAAGGATTTTGAAGTTATGAATCGCAATAATTATTGTACATTTTCCACATCACTTCCTTCATGTATACTTATCAGGAAATGGTAATTGATATTAGATATCAGCTTCTACAATCCCCTTCACATGTGTTTTATTATGGGTGTGGGCTTGCCTTGGGTAGCGATATTGGAAATAATAATGACCTTCATTCATCATTTTTTTTGCAATTCAACAAAATAAAACAAAGTAGTAAAGGTAACTTTTGCAATATACGAAGGTTTTACATTCAATTTTTTCTCACACCAACACTCTCAAGAATTTAGGGACTGATTCAGAGATGGGGAAGATATGGTTCACAATGAGACAAAAAAAATTGAGGACTCTATCCGGAATAAGAACCATCTATTGATGATTCTAGAGGAGGGGGAAATTATTCATTACATGGAGGCCATGACTGGTTCAGATGATAATTTCTCTATGTCGTTTGTGAATAGATGGAATGACATGAGGGTTACGATGGGCACATCACTTTTCAAGTTAATGAGGAGGTGATTGTGTAGGCTAATAGGCTCACTATAGAAGGAAAAAAATGGAAAAAGACGACCAAGGTCTCTGATGAAACCAACCCCAAAAGATTCTTTCAAAATAATGAGGAGCTCATTAAAACTCATAGAGGCTTTGATCGAGAGGAGCTTCCAAAACCATGAGACCAGGTGTGTTTAGTCATAATGAAGTATTTTAATCTTGAAGGAAGGTTTGTGGTTTATTATTTCTATCACTTCCCATTGCCGAACTATCTTCATTATAGAGACTTTATTCCCATACCCTTTTTCCTCCTTCATTATCTTGAGGCCAATGTCATGAAGATTCATTACAGTCATGGCAAGAATAAAAATTTCACCATCCTACACAAAGGTCTAATGCTTAGACTATTTAATTTCCACCTTCCATTATGCCCACCTAGATTTATGATTTTTTCAGGTGTCCCTACATCGGCCAATCATTCTATGGACCCCCAGACAGATAAGAGAAAGAATTCCAAAAACCCTTAAACCCCTCATCAGTCTTCATGTACCTCTCTGATGACTACTCCTCCTAATACTGGACATAAAAATAACTGTGTTCATTTTGGTCCCCCCATTGAACCAAAAACGCCCAAAATGGAAACTTGTATCCACCTACTGGACTCTAACATTGAATTTGGGGATACTCCTCAAAGATATAACAAGATTGTTGATAAACCTTAGAGGAAGGAGAAGTTGGTGAGGGAAAATTATATTTATGGAGAGGAGGGTGAACCTGGTCCGGAGGACATAGATTACTCTGTGCTAGAGAAAAAGGGGACGAATAACAATATACACTCGACTCATATTTCTACAAGATTCAAAAATGATACTGGCAACCTACTGGACCCATGGATAATGTTGGAGAAAAAAGTGCCTCTCCTGCAACCATTTCCTCCCCTGTCCACACGAAGGATAAGGGAAAAACTTATGTTGAAGACATGGGGAAAATTTCTAGGGCTGCTAAAAACGAGGACAAAAAGGTGAATTCTTGTGCTAGCTGTGATGCCAATAGTTGAGAAATTAGAAGGATGAAAGAATAATTATATTTTTTTTATAAGAGCTTCAACAGGTTGTCTATGTTTTCCATAAAAGTCATGCACTCTTCTGCGACCACTCTTAGTCTTTTACACCGGGAGAAGGTGAACAAGGAGTTCAAGGAAGGTGACATGGAAAAGGATTTGTTCCATTTTTTGGATGATGATTGGACCCAGTTGCTCATGTCATGTTCTAGCAAGGAGTTATTTGGGACCCTATTGGGTTCCTATGGTGTGGTGTGACTTTGTTTTTTACGATAATTTTTATGTCAAGTGATCAATTTTTTTTTTTATGATTCACTTTTTAGTTTTCATTTATGGAAACACAACTGGCATATTGATCAATTGATCTAGAGTTAAGTTTTTGTTATTCTATTATGAAATTGACTAAGTACAGTGCAGAAATATAGAGGTACTTTTAGTATCAAAGAGTGACGAGTTATGACAAGTGATCTTAGAGGGAGATACTATGAAGTATGTGTGACCTTCATCTAAGATCGATTTCATTTTGGTAAAGTTTACAGAGAGATATAGTGAAATAAAGATAGGTGACAGTAGCAGAATAGTGATACAAAGCTGTTGAACTGAAGCGATGATTTTGGGTGTATGATGTGGAATCTTGGAAAGCTAAGATAGATTATTTTTGTTGATAATCTATATTTTGATTATGTAAGAGTGTCGACTATGTATTTGATATTTGCTTTATCAAATGTATTTTGTATTGAGATCTGACTATGTAATATTCAGCTACAAGAGCCGACTTGGCAAATATATATATATATATATATATGAAGATATTTTGTTGAGAAAAGTATGGGATATGTATGATATGGTTTTGAGAGATGCACATGGAAGAGTAGAGGTTGACAGAAATCATTAAAGAGCTATAACATGAACTATCTAAGCATAGTTGATGCTTGTTTTGTTCATTACTGAGACCACTTTGTAATAGAAGTATATTGTAAGAGTTGTATGCTCAGTTGGCCCCTAACAGGGTGTTGTATACCTTTAACAGGGTTGTTATTCATCTAACAAGGAATTGTACTATGTAATATTCAGCTCCTAACAGGGATAGGTTTCCTAACAGGGACACTATACTTTAGTGCATGCTTGTGGGTATCATCCCCACCTGGGTTTTCCCTTGGCTAGGGTTTCCTTGACAACAAATAATGGTGTTATGAGTACTGTGTTAATTTTTTTTATGTTCCTTTGGTTTCAGTATGCTTATGGTTTATGTTGAATTGGTTTAAAGTTTATTTTAAGTGTTGGAATACTGATTCACCCCCCTTTGAGTATTACCTAATCCTAACAATTGGCATCATAGCTTTTGGCCCTTGGAGAGAAAGTTTAACAGCTTAAGGGATATCAGAATGAATTCAAATAATTTACAGGAGAACTTTGAAGCTGGACTTGAAGACCTTGATAAAGTTAAAGCTAAGAATGATGACCTGAGATTCAATCTAAGGAGAGAAAATGGATTCATAAAGAAATTGAAAGAAAAACTCAAACTTTCAAGAAGGCATAGACAAGATCTTGTGGTTCAGATAAAAGAAGACTCAGATAATGAAAATTCACATCAGATAAAGCAACTTGAAAAAGAGAATGACACTCTAAAGCTTGAGAATAAAGGAATGGATAAAGAAATTCAACAGGAGAAAGATGCTAGAGACAAGATTGAAGAAACTTTGAATAATGCAAATTTTTTAATGGAACAAATGAAGAACAAGGATGATCAATATAAAAAAGTATCTAGAATTGGATAAATACAATCAGATTATAAAAGGTTAACTTGTTGAAGCAAAGAAACACATTGATAAACTTCACTCTAGCAGTTATTTGATCGATGAACAAAGAGACAGACAGAAACCTAAAGGTGATATGACTGGTATTGGATTCAATGAAGATGAATTCTCAAAGAATCAAGAAGAGAAACCAGATGGGAAGATTGATGCAGAAAACTCTACTCTTGAAGAGCCTAAAGAGAAGATCAAATCCTTGAGAGGTAGATGCTTTGATTGTAACAAGTTTGGACACATGAAAAGAGACTGCAGAGGTAATGCCCCTTTTAAAACCTTTTTTGGTTATTTTTTTAATTGCAATGCATATGGGCACAATAAGGTAGAATGTAGGAAACTCAATCATTCTAGATATATATAAGACAATAAAGGAGAACATACTATGAAATCTACATGTTACAAATGTAATAAAATTGGATACATTGTGAAGTTTTGTAAGCTATAAGTAAATCAGGACAAAATACCTCCTATATGTTACAAATGCAACAATCTAGGTCATATAGCAAAGTTTTACAGGTATAATGGAGTAAACCACAGAAGAGTACCACCTCCTATGAATACACAGAAGAATGGCAATAATATTGGTAAGAGAGTTGTATATTTAAAGAATGACTTTGAAAATTGTTTCAAGAAAGAAAAAGATAACAACAGTGGAAATTTATGAAAAATTAAGGAGACAAGTGATATTTTGGTTTAGGGAGAGACAGTAGATGCTACTGGATCTTCGGCTGATGTTAAAAAATCTGAATTGACCTAATTGGCATATCATGGCCTTAGGGGGGAGCATTGGATAAAGATATCAGAATATATATCCCGCCCTTGATTTTGAGGAGTAGGATCTAGAGAGCTTAGGTATGATCGTAGCCAACATCATGTAACATATATTTAAGAGTGCAACATTGGACAATGCATAGATTTTGATTGCAAGATTTATAGTTGACTAGACAACATTGGGTAATGCAAGCTTTTAATGACTTAGCATTGTATAGAGCACTTAAAGATTATCTATTTCCATACCATTTTATAAAGAGAGACCTAAGGAGATTAGAGTAGAGAGATTAAAACTATCTAGCAATTACCTTGCATGGTCGATCAAAGCAAATACTTGGATTTCACCATGTGAAAGGTATTTACATCATCTACTTATACAGAAACTATGGATGCACCTATAATATTTGATGTTGTGGATAGACCTAGGTATAAATTCAAGAAACCTCCTTTCAATCCTGTGAAGAAGACCCTAAAGGAGGGTTTTCTCATATACCTCACAACATATTGCATGTAGAAGACATTAGGGCATACATTCATTGCAAATATGGCATATTGGGTATTGATGACATTTCTACTGAAATGGAATATATGACTAATAAAAATGAATAGAGGAGAAGAAATGTCAAATACCTTTTTCATTGTTGTCAAAGGGTGAGAAGAGAGAAGATAAAAATGAATAGAGGAGAAGAGGAGAAGATTGTATAAGGGAGAAGAGAAAAACAAAATAGAGGAACAAGAAGAAGAAGACAGTTTTTATTTTGTTGGAACACTTAGTCATTTTTTTGTTAAGTGTTGTCATCAATGCCAAAGGGAGAGATTGTTGGTAAGTGATCAATTTTGTGTTTTATGATTCACTTTTTGGTTGTCATTTATGGAAACACGTCTGGCATATTGATAGATTGATCTAGAGTTAAGTTTTGGTTATTCTATTCTTAAATTGACTAAGTACAGAGCATAAATACAGAGGTATTTTAGGTATCCAAGATTGAGATCAATGAGTTATGATGAGAGAGATTAGAGGGAGATACTATGGAGTATATGTGACCTTCATCTAAGATCAATTTCATTTTGGTAAAAATTATAGAGAGTTACAGTGAAATAAAGACAGGTGACAGTAGCAAAACAATGATACAAAGTTGTTGAACTGAAGCGATGATTTGGGGAGTATGACGTGGACTCCTGGAAAGCTAAGATAGATTATGTTTTTTGATAATCAATATTTTTATTATGTAAGAGCACTGACTGTGTATTTTATATTTTCTTTATGAAATGTATTTTGTATTGAGAGTTGACTATGTAATATTCAGCTACAAGAGCCGACTTGGCAAAGATATATATATATA
>MU227286.1:289936-303316 GCA_018584345.1 Thuja plicata
TGAAGATATTTTGTAGAGATAAGTATCAGATATGTATGATATGGTTTTGAGAGATACAAATGGTAGAGCAGAGGTTGACAGAGATCATGGAAGAGCTATAATAGGAGCTATCTAATCATAGCTAATTCTTATTTTTTCATTACTGAGAACATTTTTGTAACAGAAGTATATTGTAAGAGTTGTATGCTTAGTTGGCCCCTAAAAGGGTGGTGTATACCTTTAATAGGGTTGTTATTCATCTAACAAGAAATCATACTATGTAATATTTAGCGCCAAACAGGGCTAGGTCTCCCAATAGGGACACTATACTTTAGTGCATGCTTATGGGTATCATACCCACCAGGGTTTTTCCTTGGCAAGGGTTTCCTCGACAACATATAATGGTGTTATTAGTACTGTGTTAGTTTTTTAAGTTCCTTTGATTTTTGTATGCTTATGGTTTTATGTTGAATTAAATTGATTCAAAGTTTAATTTAAGTGTTGTAATATTGTTTCACCCCCACTCTCAGTATCACCTAATCATAAAAAAATTCTCTATTCCTTTGATTCAAAACTTGTTTTACAGCACTATGGGATTTTTCAGAACTTTTAACACTTGTGGTTGGTTTCTAGTCGTACAGGCTTGTGGTATCAATACTGGTAGTTTACTGTGCACTTTTAATAGTATGTTTAAAAAAATTCTGGCGATGCTGCTGTGGAGTAGGTTTAATACTCATTTTTCTTTGATGTTGTTTGTTAAGTGGTCGATGGGGTTTTTGATGTTAAAGGAAGGGATAGGCTGATGTCTACTCTTACTTTGCTATGTTGTCAGTATGTGGCGACTGTGCTCCTTGAGGCTCTGCCTCCTATTATTTCTCTTGGTCGGCCCCCTTATTTTCACTTCTTTTAATATCAAAAACATATAGTTTAAGTTCAATTGTTATTTTCATGTTAATGAGTCAACTAATTTATATTATTAGTATACAATCTAGTTTTCTTTTATTGAATATTTATTTTTCTATTAATATATAGTTATATGTTAATTTTTATTTTTATTTATTTCAATTAATAACATTATAGTAACTAGTATAGCTTAATCTTTATTTCACTTGTCATTTTGAAATTTATTATACATTATATTTCATTTAAAAATTAACTTTATTGAAGTTATTCTAATAAATAAAATTATAATATTGCTTCCGAGATTAAACTGTGAAATTTTTTAGTCTAACTCATTGATCTATGTTTTATTAGTTTTATTCACAACAAACTATTTAATGAGCATCAATGGTACACTTGGCACACATTGCATCTAGGTGATTCTTATAGATGTGAACTAGAGGTTAGCCATCCTAATACTATTCCAACTCAAGCATGATGAACTATGGAGTTTCCTTGAGGTTAAGCCTACTTAACTTTCTATCCTATTTTAGAATCTTAAACAAGTTTTTTTCATTATGAACCATTCATTGTAGAGCCCCTACTTATAAATAAAATAAAAATAAATCTTAATTAAAAAGTAAAATAGAATAATAAATTTTAATTTTGATGTTTCATTCTTGAAGAAGTTAAACTTAAGAAAAGGTTAACTTTTTTAATAATTTAAAAATAAATTCAACGTTAAAGAAAGGATATTTCATTTCTTCTTGCTTCTCGTCTTCTTATTCTAATTTATCTCTTCTCTAGTTTCCTTTGAGATGAATATTTATCTTTAGTATTAAAAAGAAATTGATTGTGGATACTTTGTTGTCTTAATTATTTTTTAAATATTAAGAATAAAGATGGGATTTGGGTCTTAGGTTATTAAATACTATATACTTTAGTTATGTTGAGTTTTAAATATTTGAGTAGCACCATTCTTATAATTTTTCATTTTTATTTCTTCTTATATATGGGTGTTTTCACAATAGTGAGTTACAAGTTTTGGAAAAACTTGACAATAAAAAGAACATTTTGCAAAAAAAAAACCTTCACTTTCTAATGTAGTTCCTCTTTTTTTTTTTTTATTCCTGCATGACACCTTTGTAGATGTAGATTGGATAATATGTATTTTTGGTAATACATTTAAGGTGGTTTCTTTGTGTAGTTTGATGAGAAATCTTTTGTGATACCTTTCTTTGGTTCCAGATGCCTCACTGTAACTTTATGTGTTTGGTTGTTCTCACCTTATCTTTGGCTGGATATATAGATATATTAGATGATCATGTTGGACCCATGAGGCATTTGTGCCTTATTAGCTAGCTGGGTTATGTTGTTCCATTAGAAAGTTTCTTATTTCCTTATACCTGGTTGTGAGAACCACTGTGGAGTTACTTGTTGCATACTAGAATAGGGATGCTAGGCCTTTTGAGGCTATTATTATGATTTATATTGATTTACTGTGATCTTAGAAATAGATGATTGTGGGTTGATTTTTCCATTTTTCCCAGTCTTGTTTAGTGACTCCTAAGGTTGGATTCAATACATATTTTTTTTATCCATGCAAGACCCTATTCTGTGATTTTGTACGTATTTGTTTGTTATGTTTTTGTATTGGCATTATGAGATACACTTAGTTATAGAAATTTATTTTGGTCACACTAATATCACTTCTGAGGTAGATGATAAATTATTTACACTTTCAACGATGATCATATTTGCATGATGTTATGTGATGCTATCTAGTTAATTTTATATCTTAGGATATTCTATTATGTTTACCTTGATGTGATTTCATGATATTCACTAATATATGTGCCAATGATTATTGAGATGTTATGATTGATTCACTAAAGTATATTCTAGTGGATAGTTAGATATAATGCATTACCATGCTTGTTTATTATCTAGCTCAGGGATTTCTTATATATATGCCCTCAAATGTCATAAAATGTTGTTTAAATGCTTTGATTAAATGAAATAATTATCTATGATATTTATTGAGGATTAAATATAAAAGAAATGATTTTGTAACATTTAAATACATAAGAATGATTACGCTATTAAAATTTCTTTTCCTTAGTTTCATCTATAGATTATTATACATGTGCTTTGACTATTTATCATGTGTACATACACACACTTGTTGTCCTAATGTTTTAGTGAAAAAAAGTACCAGAAATCAAATTCATCTGGTTTCATAGGTTTGAGTGAGTCTTATCCCTAATAGTGGCACATGAGATTCTTACATTGGTTGTTCATGACATTTACACAATATCATTCACGTATGGACAATGTATCTATAATTTTTTTTATTATACCTACGTACGACGATGGTACAGTCTAGATATCAATTTCATATTGTGGTAGACCAAAAATGTATGTGCATAGTAAGTTATCTATAGTTGGTGATAGTTGTGCAAAATTACTTTAAATGTCGATTGATATAATTTTATATTAACTATTTATTTTTTACAAATATGACATAAACGTATCCCATTTAATTAAAATTTAATTATTTTAATGTTGGGAGATTTAAGGGTTTCTAATTTGGCTGGAATTCATTTTATTTTGATTGATTTTGAATCTATCCCTTATATCTTTTGAAAAAATTCTTTATATTTTTAAGTTCGGTTTATTTTACTCACTTTTCAATTCAGGAAATTGGAAGAATTACAAAACACTCTAGTTGTGAAATTAGTAATATACTTTTTTGGAGCGAGTATATTGTCAAAATGTTTTGGGTATCAACTCATTGGAATCATGGTGGGATTTCTATATTTTACAAATATTATCATCTGCTCTGGTGTTGAATTTACATTGTTCTTCATGTTTTAGGTTTTCCTCCATTTATGAGGCACAACTCTTCATATCTCCCTAATTTATTCATTGAATTGCATAATTATTGTTGTAATTTGTATGCGGAATATTTACTTTCTTTTCTCCTACTCATTTTAGTTTATTTGATGTCTATTTGGGCTTGTATCTACTTTTATTATTTGGAATGATGTTTTTATGCTCCCAGGTTGTGGTTTCATCATGTGAGGTTAGATTGGTCATTTTAGCCATGTTTTGGAATGTGGTTGATGTGTGAATCAATGGGTTTTCCAAAAATAATAAGATTTTATGTTTGATTTTAAATTTGTTTTGGGAGTTTGTTAACTTGTGTGGCCTTCAAAACTAGTTTTTAGTCATGTTTGTGAGGTTATTACCATTGAACTTAGATATTTTATATGTTTTATTATTTCATTAAGGTAATTTAAATAGGTTTTGAAGGGACCCAAAACCCATTAACAAAAATTTATTAACCAGATAAAAATTTAACCATTACAAATTAAGACGCAGAACAACCCAAAGATTAAACAATAGACAACAAGAAACACAAAATAGAAAAATAAATAAGAAAAAAACATAAACAATGAAGCGAGGGTCTTCAAGGTATCAGCTACCTAACCTTCAAGTTGGTTCATGTTCTATGTCGATTTCTTTATCTCTTGGATTTCTTGAGGGATGTTCTTAGCCTTCCTTTTTAGATTAGATCTTGTCCTCTTTCACGACCCAATATACTTTTCTTAACCCTTTTCCTTGTCCATGTATATCTCAACAATTAGCATATCTTGATAAGTATTTTAAAATTTGTCCACCATATTCATGGTCTCAGTTATCAATTTAATGAAATTCAGACTTGTATTCAAGATACTATTAAGGGAATCCTTGATTAAGTTTAATTTTTCATCAAAATCCATAACCTTTCTTTCATAGCCCCTTTAGAGTTTCTCAATGGCCTCCACAATTTTTTTTAGACATCCCGCAAGAGAGTTTTTATCTTCCTCCGTCTAAAGCAGTGTAATTTTTAGTGGCAAATTCTGGGAAATATTTTTGGTGGAATTGGTGAATCGCGCACGGTATACGGTGACCCAAATTGCCCAATCTTGATATGATAATGGTTAAATATTCATTGGAATTGCCAATAATATTTTCCATTTGACGAGGTTGACCAGTATATTTTCCTTTAACCAATCTGATGTGGTTCTTTTAACGGTCTCTTATTCGCCAAGGGTATTAATTATGAATTTCATATAAAATCTAAAATAGCTAAATAGTTTATATTCTTATCTTAACCACGACCTATTTCGCCACCCATTAATTATTTTTTATATAGACCAGGACCTATTTCTCCATTCATTAATTAATTGTTATATTGACCACAACCTATTTCACCAACCATTTGTTAATTCCTACATTCAGGTTGGCACATTTTTGCCAAAAGCCCAAGAATTTAAAAAAATAGAAATTTGAATCATGGATTGATATAAATTAATATGAGATTTGTTAGTCTTTTAGTTTTTTTGTCTTGTTACAAAATTTTGGAGGGCTAGATTTACAAATAGCAATCTTGCAATAGTAAACAGAAGATTCAACATTTAAGAGAATCAGAATTCATAGGAAGATGGACCAAGGTAAGCAATTATTTGTTAACCTTTTATAGTATTGCTATTAATTTCATAGGGACTAGTATTGTGTGATTCAATGTCAGAATATTTCAAACTTGTTGATTTATGACAAACAATGATATTGGGGTCGGTGGAAGATGAAATAGTTTTTAGTGCATTGGGGTTTTTGAAATCAAAGATTAGAAACAAACTAGACAGAAATTTGGAAACTTGCTTGAGGTTGTTTGTAACTCAGTACAATGTTAGAGAATTTCCTTATGATAGGGCATTGGCAATTTGGAATTCCATGCGTGAAAGATGAGGGATTTCGAACACTTCAAAACCCGGCGGTACTTGTGAAAAACAATGGATCTTGGTCCCAGACTCAGAATGAAGAGGAAGATTTTTTTTGATTTTGAATACCCATCTCAGAATGAAGAAGAAGCTCTTGCTACTAGTCAGTTTCAGGAGCTGGATTCCATGTGGGATATAGAAGCTGCAGACTGCTCACTAAGTGAGTGAAGTGATTTAGAATTAGCATTCAAATTTTGGTTAATAGGTATTTATACACTATATACTTATTACCTTTTAGTTATTACTGTACTTGTTGGACTTGAATATTGACAATTTGACTCATATTACAAGTAATAAGTATTTTTCATATTTTTGTAATTTGAATTTTGATTATTGTAATTTGTAATTTGAATTTATGATTTTTTTAATGTAGAATGTTCATGAAATTTGAAGTATATACTATAATCATATAATTATTAATGTACTTTTGCCTCACTATAATGGCCAACACTAGCGGCCAACAAACCCTCGCAAAGCTCCGTAACCGCTTGATCATCACTATCATAGGTTCAGAACTGTTCTTGACAAAGTGACAAATATTAATCCGACCATTGACACATGTCACAGTCCATTCCTCAATGCTTTCCACATGGAATACAACTAACTGTCACTTTAAACACTGTTATGCACTGTCACTTAAACAGTTTTAACTATCTTTTCTTTAATTCTGAAGTTAAGCACGTCGTTAGTCAGGAGTCCCTCAAAAGTTCAGAACCCATCGATCCATCACCATCCTAACCACTTAACCATTGACAAGTTACGAAACAAGCCGACGTTACTTTGAAACATTGTTGGTGGTCAAAGCTTCCTAATTTCCTATAAATTGTTAATTTATTATTTGTCATACTCATTAATCATTCCTGAATCCTAATTTCCTAATACTAATCATTTACTTAATTCCTTAAATCCTTGAAGCAAAAGCATTTAATTAATTTTAATAATTCCTAATTTCCTAAAAGTAAATATTAATATAATAATATGAAATTATACATTATTACATTCAATTTAAACAAATTGCAACTGCGATCTTGTGCTCTTTACAAAATTACACAGGCACAGAAAAATACAAAATATCCTTGTATTAACTTCTTTGAAATTTATACACCAATGATTAAGATTCAATGATCAGAGTACCAAAGACTTTTATCACCAAATTACAAAATATTGGCTCTTCATCTAATCAAGATTCAATGATCAGAGTACTAATGACCTATATTGGCTCTTCATCTAATACCAGAACTGTCTCAACAACATCCATCATCCATGTCAATGTGACAAGGCTTGAGTCTCTCCAATTTTTTCCCACACAACAATTTCCCTCTTTGATGGCAAAGTTATCGCTCTAATTGTATCCAATTATTCAAGGCATTTGTTCCAATTGGCATCCATTATGGCTCGAGATTGAGCAACAAAATTATTCATGTCAGTCTCCTGCTTGAACAATTCATCCGCAACTTCAAAAAAAGTTGAAATGTCAGCATCACCAACAAAATAAGAAGCCACCTTGCTAGCAGCCAAAATATGGTTGAAAGAATCAACCCACTTATGCTAGTCCTTCAACTGTCCCTCAGTGTCAACAATAGAAGGGATGTATCCTTCAGACTCTTCATCAAAAAAATTTAGCTTTGCCTAAATGTTTTTGCACTTTCCAGTGAAAAATGCATACAAATATTTACTAATAACACCATTTCCTTAACATCAATTATTTTTTCAGGTAATTCCATTTTTTTCCCATTAGTAAAATTAACATGTCAAAGAATTGCAACTATGGGCCCCAAGTATTAAATAATGGGGTTAGTACATACAAGGCATTAGAAAATTGATATTCTTCCCTTGTAAAGAAATGAATGTGCTATGAATGATTTGCGACTTCCCTTTTAAAACATTTACTCTATCCAATAGCACCTTCTTCAACATCTCCTTTTCAACAATTCTAGTATTAGTAGGCTAAGCAATGTCAATTATTATGTTTTCTATTGCAAGTTCTAGAGCTAATCCCCCCTCATACTTAGTTTGGACCCCAGCATCACAGACCTCTATAAATGCTCTGGACTGATTTTTTAGACTATTTATTTCATCTTTTAGCTCCTTGACAGTCTTATCGAGGACAAAATTCTTCTTCGGTTCTCTTCAAACTTTTTCCTAGTTGACACATAATCTCTGAATGTCCTTGCTAAGCCTGTTCTCTAAGTCCTCAACCACTGCCTTATTCATGGAGGATGCATGATGTAGGATATTTTCTATCTTTGATCCTGTAGTGGCATGCAACCTCCATATTAATTGGCTTCCTTGTGTTGTGTCTTGGATGTCAACCAATCTACACTGTTAGATTCTGGGGCCACACACCATACTACTAGTGTCTTACTATCCATATTGAATCCAGAACCCCTCTGTAGTCCATCAGGCCCAAAAGATTCATAAGCTACAACTTTATCTTGCATCTTGATTTGGTCAATTAACAATGAGGACTCCAAGTCCCATCTAGGATCAGCAACATGCCACTTCTCTTCACAATATCTCTTCCCTCCTCCATAGTTAATGTTTCACTGTTGGGATCATGGGCCCTTCAATTTTTCAATCATTTCAACAGTCCTTTCTTGTTATTCCCCTGTTTTCAAAGACAATGTTAATTCATTATGCTTAACTCTAAAGAGAAAACTTTTAAACTCATCAGAATTGATGAATTCAACATCATCTATAAACTCTTTAGCTTGGATGAACCTGTAATCCAATCTAGCTGCAACCAATTCTAACTAATCTAGGGCCTTTTTCTCCCTCTTCTGCCTGTGCTATCAACAAAATTTGTCTTAAGTTAGAAAAGTAATTGCAATTACCTAGAAGGATTTGTAGTGTTTGTTTCCTTGCCTTTTGTGGTACATTCATCAACTTTTGTTTCTTTCATGGCCCCTGCTTAGATGTGGATGGCTCAAATTGCTCTTTTTCTACCATAAAAACCAGATCACATTCACCTTCCTCAGGGTTTATTTTGTCCTCCTCCTTCTCCTCAAGGAACCTATAGAGAAATCCCCTATCTGAAACATCCTTAATAGAAAGGTTCCTTTATGTCTTTTAGGGCCTAAGTGTTCTCTATCCATCATGATTAGATGCCACAAGAATTCTACTATTTCCAATCTTTCTAGGACATATTTTGGCAGTATGTATGGAGATTAAGGGCAAGCATACACTCTTATAACAAAAAAAAATCTTTTAAAAAAACATATCACCCCAATTGTGGTTAATTTCATTGTCAATTTTAAATGTTAGGGGTTTAAGCAATTTTCTAACTAGTAAAGGAAATCTATTCCTCACAATACCTAACATGTTCATTATTGGATCCACAAAATCACTATAAAAACCAATGGAATTAGAGAAATGGTGACTTCTATCCCATAACCCAGTCTAGAGCTAAAGAAAAATTCCTCCTGCATTCTTGGTCTCATTGATGAACTCTGGGTTGATGTAGCCAATATTGCAATAGGGGATCAAGTGCATCAGCATGGAGTAGTGATTGAACTTGAAGCTTTTCAAATTAGTCTTTTCCATCATCAACTCAGTGTGCATTACATTGATTATGTGCCCTACATAATCAAACTCCTTATTGGTGTACATGTCCTAAACATCTGTATCCATGACATAAATGTCAGGAGTCACTATCAAACCTCCATCTATTCCAATAACTTTTCGTAGAGCATAGATGGTATTCTGGAAATAGGGAAAAAAAATCTCAATATCAAATGAATCTGCAACCTTCTTCAGAAACAACCCTGCCTCTTTATTTTGTCTAGGAATATGCTTCCTCGTAACCCTTCTAGTGTAGTAACTTTTATGTCCATGAAACAGGGCCTCATCTTCTACTAGGTCAATATCCACACTCATAGGTCCCCAAAGGTTGAAAGCTTGAATAAAATTTGCTCTATCTAACATGGAGAGTATAGACTTGTCCTGCCTGTGGAAAGCTTGTGTCACTTGATTGTATGCTTCAATCAACACTTTCATGAGGTCTACATCAAAAAATACCTCAGGTACTATCAAATTTCCTAAGTTCCTATCCCATAGGTTTGAAATAGGAGGGCCTCTCAATCTATTGTTATAGAAATACATGAAGAGCTCATACCCAGTTGTGTTTGGGCAGAAAACATCCCTGTAGAATGCATAAGGGTCCCCCCATTCATAAGCCTTAGCTGATTGAAAATTTGAGGATCTAGGCAACATTTTCATCCATTCTTCAGCATATATGTTTGGCCTCTTTGTTCTTGAAGGAAAACTCTTTCTCGGTACTACAACAACATTAGGAGATCCTTGTTCTATCCTTCTTTATGCATACTAAACTCTAAGAAGTAAGCTCCTTTAATGCACTTAAAGGTTTCAAATCTTTGTTTCTCTTTGACTCTGAAAATTATGGATGCTCTGTGAAGTGTGAACTGTCTTTAATAACTAATAAGAAACTCACAACCAGCCACCAGGACACCTACTCTATTAAAAATGAAAATCTCATCAAGTGCACATGCATGAAATTGGTAATTACCTTTTTCAAAAAAAGTGTCACTGTCAACTGTCACTTCCAGCATAGATTTGGTGACACTCTAAGAGAAAATAATTGGCATATTTCCAAAGTTATGCTAATGGTACATCTAACCCTAGGTCGCTATCTTAACTTTGTTAAATTGCTACCTTCAAATTAGGGGCCTTGGCCCTTGGCCCTTTGAATTTGAAATCCTAAAACTTTGAGACTTGCAAAGTCATGCAACACCTTTTTGAAACGGTGGGACTATTAAACTGACCAGGAAAATGAAACCTTGAGATGTTACGACACAGCCTGGCATGACACTTGTTCTTCGTAAGCTGTAACCACCATAAAATATGGCCAAGAAACCCTACCAAAGCTCTACAAACATTCTATTCTTTGACACTTTCCATGTGGCATGCAACTTACTCCCACTTTTCAACACCTTGTAAAGTTACGCACGAAGTTAGTCGGGACTTCAGAACCCCTAACAATCATAAAAAATTAACCGATCAGCAGTTACGAAACAACCAAGCGTAACCTCGCAACCCATCACCATCATAAAAACTTAAGCGTTGAGAAGTTAAAAACTTACGAAATAGCCATGCATAACATTGGAACTCCTAACCATCATAAAAAATTAACCATTGAGAAGTTACGAAACAGCCAAGCATAACTTCAGAACATATTACAATGATAATAAATTAACCGTTGAGAAGTTAAAAAATAGCCAGCTGTAACTTCGGAGCTTGGAGTGGGTTCAGAATTTCCATGTGCCAGTGTGTCCTTGGAACCACCATATCCTAGCTATGATTTTAAATTTTGAACTGACAACTTGGCAGCTACATTAAATTTTGAAGGAATGTTTCACGTAAGGTGGCTTTACTCTGAAAAGAAAAATAATGAATTTTTACGAATCACATCTCATATCTCGTACAAATTATCCTTTTTAATGTCTAATCAAAATCTTGGCGTCGATAAGTCTCATTAATTGCACTTCAGTGTTTAATGTCACTGTAACTTCGCGGTGAAGTTACACAGACTGCTAGCGTGGCCTCGGAACCCCATATCCTACCTATGATCATAACTTCCCAAGTCATGCACACTATCAACCTATTCTTTGTGTATCTTCATGGCCTTCAACTCCAAACTACCAACATAACCACCAAAGTTACGCACGCTGTCAACTTGACCATTACGTATCTTTGTAACTGTCAGCATCGACCCTCCTTTTAGCCTACCGAAGCTACACACACTGTCACCAGTCACCACAAACTATGCCAAAGCTACACAAATGCCAAACTGTCAACCAAAAACTTACTTGACCTTTGCGTATCCTCGTGGCTTACAACTCTAAACCACCAACATAACAACCGAAGTCACGCACACCATCAACATGACCATTGCGTATCTTTGTAACTGTTAGCCATTGACCCTCCTTTTAGCATGCCGAAACTAGGCAAACTATCCTCACAAAATGGTCATCAGTAAATGACACGTAGCACCCAACTTGACATGTAGTCCTATCGCTATGTTTTGGATATTCACCAATATGTTTTTAATACTATAAATATTATTTTTTAATCGCCAATATATATTTTTATACTATAAATAATATTTTTTATTCACCAATATATATATTGGTAGTTCTAAAACAAAAACACAATTCTCCAAATGAGATTATTTTTTTCTTTGAAAAGAAAATTTTTTTGCCAATAAAATTAATAATTTCCTCTATAGTTTTCTAAATTTCGCCAGTTTTTTATACCTTTTTTGAAGGGGGGTTTCTTAAAGATTACCCTAGTCCAAATTTCCTTCTCCTTTCTTTCCTTCTTCACACCACTAGTTACTAGAACCTCAAGTTTAGTATTCATAGCCCTCTATTTTATTTGCATGTCCTTAATCTCAAGGAAATATAATTTGATGATCCTAAAGAAATCAACCACACCATTTCTTGGAATAGATAAGATATCATTACGGTGCTCCATGTCCAGTTTGAAATAGTGAGAATCGGCCCATAAATCCAAGGGGTACCTAGATCTATCTTCTCTATCGATCATAGGTTATGATGTATAGGAGTCATTAGAAGGAGGTGAAGTAGCAGAGACCTCCTTAGAACTATAAGGGGGATATACAAAGTCAGAGCTTTCCCTTTTTCAATAGACAGAGGGGTAACAATGTTATTTCCCTTAGATTTACTTTTACCAAACTCAAGGGTAAGGGGGATCATCTGTAGCCTTCCTTTTTCCTTTACTAACAGAGGAGGGAATAAGGGTCAAATTATTTCTAACCTTCTTCAGAGCAACTTACTCTTCATTGTCCATCTTCATGATCCAATCCTACTCCTCAGAAACGCTAGTTTCAATATCTTCCTCTTCCAAAATATTTATAGGAGAAGACACAACATGAAAACATTTGAAATGTTCATAAATTAAAACTAGAAGGCCCTCATGAATCAGTGGAATTTTATTAGGTCTATACCTATGTTCTTCGATTCTAGTTTTCACAGAAGATAGTAAGTCAAAATAGATCGAAACCCTCACCTAGTGTCCAAAAATTAATTAAGAGGAAAAAATGATAGTTGAAGGCTCTATTAAATCTTCCATCCAAAGTAATATAATCTATCAAAACCTTTAACACCTCCCTCTAAACCAGCTTAATCTTTGATGTATAATAGAAACTCTTAAAGACCTTCACCAAATCCTCCCTTTCATCTTTGATCTTCAGAAAGTTTTTAACTACCACAATGGAATACTTCATATCCCTATAAAACTGAAGTCATTATCTCAATAACCTAGTGATCTTTGCAATAACCTAGCTATCTCAATAACCTATCTCTCTCTCTCAGGTTATCTCTCTCTCTCTCTCTCTCTTAGAGAGAGAGAGAGAGAGCTCTAAGGTTCTCTCTCTCTATCTCTCTCTCTCTATCTCTCTCAGGTTATCTCTCTCTCTCTGAAAGAGAAAGAGAGAGAGAGAGAGAGAGAGCTCTCTACAGTTCTCTCTCTCTATCTCTCTTAGGTTATCTCTCTCTGTCTCTGTGAGAGAGAGAGACAGAGACAGAGACAGAGACAGAGAGAGCGCGCTCTCCCTCTCTCAGGTTATCTCTCTCTCTCTCTCTCAGAGAGAGAGAGCTCTAAGGTTCTCTCTCTCTATCTCTCTAAGGTTATCTCTCTCTCTCTCTCTAAGAGAGAG
>MU227286.1:314186-326175 GCA_018584345.1 Thuja plicata
AGTGGTGCAGGGGCCCAAGGTGCAACATAGAGTAATAAATTTACAAAATAGGATGATAGCATAATAAAATTACAAATTGATTGAACTAAAATTAAAACTTACGTCCACTGACCCGTCCTCTGGAATACTGGGCTGAGTCAACAAAGATAGGAATGATTCTCGTGGGGCCTCTCTTGCACTAGGAGTAACCTATGAGAGTAAAAAAGATAGTCAATTATATATAAATGTACTTTATCATTTCATCCCTGGTTACAAAATACAAATAACAATATGTGCAGATCTACGTACAATCGGGCTATCACCCCGAATCGAGATGCCTGTGAGCCCAAGCTCCCAAACCTGTGTCGAGACATCGTCATGAGCCACACCCTATACAATAAAGTGCATGTAAATTATTTATTACCACACACAAGTAAAATACATATACATGCATAATTAATCTTAAACAATTAATTACCTTTCCTTTGTCGAAGCATGAGGAAGGAACCCCCTTGTGCCCCCCACTGACATCAGCTGAGACCTCCAAGAGTACAATAAGATGACAATATATTAGTAAACATGTATGAATTTTATTGCTCTAATTGATAGAGATTGGGGTCTAGTCCAATCAAGTGGCAAAAGTGATGGCCCTTCTGTAAACTCTTAAGCTAATCAATAAATCTATGCCCTCAAACATTTGGATCAAAGGTGATTCAATGAATATCTTAAATTACATTAAAGGGATAACTAAGCCATCATGGTCTATCAAGGCAATTATTGATGAGTCTTTATTAATCATTAATTCCTTTCCCAATGTAATCAGTTTGCATATCTTCAGGGAAGCAAACTGTACAATGGATGAGTTGGCTAACATAGGAGTTAAGGCCGAGGGTATCATGACCTTGCATGGAGTTACCAATTTGACGATTGAAGTGAGGGCCAAGTTGGCATATGATCTGACTCATAGCAAATGAGCAAATTTGGAAAATCTAAAAAGGCTCTCATGAATTTATGGCTTTCATTAATTCATGGTAATAGGATTACAAAAAGATGTGTCTTTTCCAAGAAGGTTAAATGTAGACACGTGTTCTTTGGCAATTTTCAAAATTTGAGCTTGTCATTTTTACTCTGCCTCTGCTTCTCTTCTGCCATTGTTAGCTATCTTCAAGGTACCATGGTGGGTGGATTAAATAGAAAGGAGGTAAAAAATTGTAAAAAATGGAAAACCCAAACAGACATTTGGGATAAACTTAAAAAAGGAGGCATCACTAACTATATGGAGCACCTTCATGGCTCCAAAGATGTTGTCACAAATACTTTTGTGGAAAGCTAGAAGGACGGGACTGTTATGATTGGAGGCATGGCCATTAAGATCATTGAAGATTTGATAGCAGAGTTTATTGGCTTAAACACTAAAGGCATAAAATTTTATGAGATAAATAGATATCGTAGAAGGCCATTTAGCATTTCCCAAAGGACAGAGCTAAAGCTAATAGCCCGGTGAAAGACTCAGGTGGGTGTTATGATGTTAGCTCCATTAAAGGTTTATGGGCCAAATTTCTTATGGTGATCATGGAGTATGTGTCTTTGGACGGAAGATACAGAAGGGCCCATTCTTATAACTTTGTGCTGTTAGGTCATTTTCATCATAAGGAGAGAATTTCTTTCCCCTTCTACTTGTTGAAATCTCTCCATCATAGCATTACTGACCATAGGCAGAAGGATAGTAAGCCCATTCTGCATGAGGGCTTGATTCTCTTGATTGTTGAACATGTTAGAAAAGTTGCGGCCTCCAATCCTCTTATTATCTCCCTGAAATACTCGGGCTCTGCTAAGGCTAGAAAATGACATAGGGCTGCAGATGATAACGTGGAATTGATTGTTAAAAAGATGAAGTTTGAGAAAAATACAGGAATGGACATAGACTCAGATGTTGCGAGTTCTAATGGCTATGATAAGACTGACTACATTCCCCACTCCTAGTCTGATAACGACAATAAAGAGTCTCTTTCTATCTTAGCGAGTGCTTCTGATGAGGAAGAAGTTAAAACTAAAGAAGCCCATAGTGTTAAGGAAAAAATTAAAATGTTTGAGGTTGTTGAAGAGGATGTGGGAGGTCGAAAAGTCCCCATTTTGGTAAATTACACGAGTTTGAAAGAGCATGACATCTCTATTTCTCCGAAGCTCAAAGTTCTTATGAAGGTGCATTCAGAATAGAAAGAGGTAGAAACTCCAAGTCAAGACAATGATAAGGACCATAGCCCTGATTCCTCTAAGATCATCCTTTTTTCTAGACTGGTCGATATGCATGAACAAAATGTCTAGCTTCTCTAGGAGGACGTGGATGATAAAATTGAGCCCCCATTCGGGGTTCTACAAACTGCCAAAGCCATGTCCTTGTACTCATTATGACTGATGAAATAGGTATTTAAGGAAATCAAAATTATTCATCTGAAATACAGAGCTTTGTCTTCTTGTGTTGATCTTATTAACTCTGGATCGATAGGGGATGAGGGAAAATAGAACACAAAGGATGGGAAAAATCTAAAGTCTTTGCATGAGAGTCTGGACACCTTGGAGAATACGGTGAAAAAACATATGAAGGATAATAATGTCTTCATGGGTACTAATATGGAGTGTTTTAACTGCATTAAATCTGAGATGGATTCCCCCACTAAGAAGATTAATGAAGAAAAAGATGATGATGAAGATGATGGACCAGGAAAGCGCACACATTCAGCCAGGAAGAAGAAAATTATAGACAGGATTTTTGAGCTATCAGATTTCAACGCAACCATCAAAAAGGTTAGAGAAGAAAAGAAGGAAGCGGAGGGCACTCTCCTGGAGTTCGCCTAGCTCTAGTGCTCCCCTATTTTTTGGTGTGTCATCTTCTGGTTTCTGGATGTCAGAGAGTCTAGCTTTTTTATTGATTTTCTCTTGGCATTCTGTCTTTGTCTGGGTTTGCGGGCTGGTTCCCAATCCTATCTCTGTTTAGTCTATTTTTTGCTACTCATATTTTTTCTTTAAATGTAAGGGGTTTTGAGTCCCCATCAAACCTATTTTTACCAGCAATCAAAAACATGGAAGCTAGCTAGAAAATAGGCAATATTATCAAGGATGCCTGACTGTGATTATCGAGACAAGAGGAGTTTGGAATCCAACATATTTATAGGGAGGGGAATGTTGTTGCTAGCTCTTTGGTTGTGGAAGGATTGGGGAAGGTGGGAATGTGTTGTTGGAGGGACTTGGCTCCTCTCCTAGACAATAAAAAATCCCACATTGGGAGAGAACAAAATTTACCTCGAAGATAATTTAAATTCTTTTTCTTTGCTGGAAGGATGTCACGTTCAACGGGAAGGCTTGTATCTAGACAAGAGATCCCTTCTTTTTTATTTTAAATTTGATGTTAGGGTAATGACTGATATGGGGTCAAATCACTATGATGCCAATTATAATGTGAAGTGGCCGATCATTATTACTCTAAATTATGAAAAGGACAATGGGAGCTTTTATGATCTCAAGGATTTTGAGGTTATGAATCACAATAATTATTGTACATTTTCCCACATCACTTCCTTAATGTATACTTATCAAGAAATGATAACCGATATTGGATATCTATTATCATAAGCCCTTTCACATGTTTTGTCTTGTTTGCATGAGCTTGCCTTGGGTAGAAACATTGGAAATAATAATGAGCTTCATTCATAGTTTTCTTTGCATTTCAACAAAATAACTCAAAGCAGTAAAGGTAAGTTCTGCAATATACCAAGGTTTTATATTATGGTTTTTTCTTACACCAACACTATGAAGAATTTGGGGACCGATTCAAATATGTGGGAGATATGGTTCACAGTGAGCCATAAAAATTGAGGACTCCATTTACAATAATCCCCATCTATGGATTATTTTGGATGAGAGAGGAATTGTTCCTTACATGTAGAACATGACTGGTTCGGATGAGAATCTCTCTATATAGATTGTGAATGGATGGAATGATAGGAGGGTTACAATGTTGACATTAGTTTTGAATTTAATGAGGAGGTGATTACATAGGCTAATAGGCTCACTATGGAAGGATAAAAATGGAAAAAGATGACCAAGGTCTATGATGAATCTAGCCCCAAAAGATTCTTTCGATAGAATGAGGATCCTGTTAAAACTCATAGAGGACTTGATTGGGAGGAGCTTCTGAAACCATGGGACCAGGAGTGTTTAGTCATAATGAATTATTTTACTCTGGAAGGGAGGTTTGGGGTTTATTATTTCAATCACTTCTTATTGCTGAACTGTCTTTGTTATAGGGACTTTATTTCCATACCCTTTTCCTCCTTCATTCAATTGAGGCCAATGTCATGAAGATTTGTGAGAGCCGTAGCAAGAATAAAAATTTCACCATCATGCAGAAAGGCCTAGTGCTCAGACTATTTAATTTCCACCTGGCATTATGCCTACCTAGAGTTATGATTGTTCAAGGTTTCCCTACCTCACCCATTCATTCTATGGATCCCTAGGCAAACAAGAGAAATTTTTTTAAAAAAACCAAAAACCCTCATTAGTCTTCATGTACCTCCCCAATGACTACTCCTAATACTGGTCATAAAAAATAAACATGTCCTTTCTGCTACTCCCGCACGGTCTCTGATCATTCTCCAGTCCTCCTTAATTGGACTATGCGACCTATTTATGGCCCCCTCCCTTTCACTATGAAATCTTGTGGCACTATCACACAGAGTTCATGGACTAGATACACTCCTAGTGGAATATACCTGTGAAGGGTTCAACTATGTTCCAAATATCAAAGAAACTTGAAAATATAAGATGGGAGGTCAGAAGGAGGATTGAAGATTTTTCTTGCTTAGAATAGCCTTTGGTTATTAGTTCAAACTTTCCTAAGAGAAGGGATACACATCAAAAGTTGTTCAAAATGGAATATGCATTTTTTTGAAAATGGGATCTTTTGGGGATGAATGCATGGTGCACTATCATCTGTTCATATTGACTCCACATTTTGGCCATGAGCCATGATAACCTTGTTCTTAAAATACAAGATTTTAAAAATATGAATTTTTATCATAATTTTTTCTCATAAATGTACGAAGCTTAATGGTTAGGTGTCATAAATGGACATGGTGCAATTTGTAATGCTACAAACACATTAGCATTATGTAAAATAGGAAAAATGTTTACATTTTTTGTTAAACAAGAAAAAACACATATTTCTCTAAATAAAAGCTAAATGAAATACATGTTGTAGACTATATTTTTAGTTCCTGAAAATATGCATACATTCTTAATGCTAATTAGTTTGTCCTTGTGATAAATTTTTCAACAAGATATATACATAAGATATAACATTCAAATATAAGTTACTTTAAGTGATATCCTATCTATACATTGTTATGATGTTTGATAATGGTTTTAGATCTTCAGGAGTTATAATGTAGAATCTATATTTTAGGAGATCTTATAATTTATTAGACTTAGTCAAATTATAACAATCAATAGACTTGTATCATCATTCTATTGTAATCTCTTTTTCTAATTCTACTTTTCTCCTCCAATCTCTATACATGTCTCTTTTCCTTTCACTCTTCTTATCCTCCCTCTTTACCTCTTTCTCTCTCTTCTCTCCCTAAGCTCCAGGTCTTACAATTTCTTAGACTTGGTCAAAATTCAATATTCACTAAGATCTTATCACCATTCTCTCTCTAATTGTATTTTAGTTTCTTTGTCTTCATTGATCTCAAGAAATATATTTATACCTATCACTCTCCATCTCCCCCTCCCTCTATCCACTCTCTCATCTCTCCGTAGGCTCTAAACCTATCTCTTTAAGCCTTCACTCTTCTCTATATATCTCTCATCTCTTCTCTACCTACCTCACACATATTCTCTTGTCTCTATCACTTGCCTCTCACCCTGTCCCCACCTCTTCACTTATTCTTTGGTATTTTGTGAGGTTGTAGAAACAAATGGTGGTATGGTTGGAGGATGGTTATCCATAGTTAAATGCATGAAAGGAAAGAATTTTATAACCTATGACTACCTTGGATGTATGACTAGTAATAAATAAATATATACTGATCTTTTGGGTTTTTTTTTGTATTAGCATTCCCTTTGTTTCCTTTTACAATTTGAAGATATAGGTAAATGCGAAACTTTGGTAGGCCAAGGCTACCAGAAGATCATCAGTTAAGAAAGAGAAATGAATCCTGTCAAGGAGGTTTATTTAGAAAATGACAATTTTTATTTGAGTGGAGTAGATAGGAAAATTTCAAGGTAAATGGATGGAGTGAGAAATGCACAAGAATATCATATTAGGGTTTTCATTTGGCTATCCATCTATACAATTGTGTAATAAGCTCTTTAATCATTAAATTTGAAGAACATATAATTATAGAGTTGGCTGGAAATATTACTTTTTTCTAAGCATGGGTTAATGTTGGAAACTAATGCATTTCTGGAGTGATACGATACACTTGAAGGTTATCAATTATGGAAACACATCTGGAATGATGATCACTTTAAGTTGTTTATAGTTTAGATTATATAGATTGCAAAATGACTAAGTCTAGTAAACATAAATACATAGTATAGCAGTACAGTTTTGGACAGCGAAGACAATATATGATGCATGGGGACATACAAGCTTAGAGGAAGACATTTTGGAGTATGTATGACCTTCTGGTAAGGTCACTTGACTTTTTTTGATGATCACAATAGGTTGTACGGTATCTTGAAGTCATGTGAAGATAGAGTAACAAGGATATAGGGCAGATGAACAGTCATGATGATTGAGGGAGTATGACACGGACTCCTAGCATGCTACATTGGATTTTTATTGTGGATTACCTATTATTTGGTAGTATTAAGTCATCAACTTTGTATTTACTCTTTGAGTATATATTAATTCTATTTTGTAATACATTAGAGAGCTGAGTGAATGATACAATACATATATATATGATATGAAACGGATGGACTGCATGGATGCATTGTGATGTAAGACATATGCATGCTACAACTGGAACTATCTAAGAATAGTTTATGCTTGTAATGTTCACTACTAAGAATTGATTATAATAGAACTACTTCTGATTGTAAGAGCAGTGTGCTCAATATAACTTTAACGAGGTTATTTATTCCCTTAACTGGGAAATGTACTAATGTAATATTCATCACCTAATAGGGACACTATACTTTTAGTGCATATTTGTGGGTACCATCCCCACCAGGTTTTCCCTTGGCCAGGGTTTCCACGACAACAATTCATGGTGTTATGAGTTATGTGTTGTGAGCTTATGTTCTTTTCATTTCAGAAATTATATGGTTAAGTTGGAAATTATTAAGTTCATGTTTAAAGTGTTGTAATATTGATTCACCGCCCTCTCAGTATTACTTAATCCTAACAATTGGTATCAAAGCTTTTGGCCCTTGGATAGAAAGTTTAAAAGCTTAAGGGAGATCAAGATGGATTCTAAAAGTTTGGAGGAAAACTTTGAAGCAACACTTAAAGATCTTGACAATGCTAAAGTAGAGAATGGTGACTTGAAATTAGGATTAAGAAGAGCAGAGGGATTCATTAAGAAACTAAAAGAACAACTTGAACTTTCCAGAAGTCAAAGACAAGATCTTATGGTTAAGATAAACAATGTTTCAGATAATAATGATTCAGATCAGATAATGTAATTTAATCAAGAGAAAGATACCTTAAAGCTTGATTATGAAACTACTTCACTACAGATGGCTAAAGAGATTCAACAAGAAAAGGATGCTAAGAAAAAAATTGAAGAAACCTTGAAGGATGCTAATATTTAGATGGGACAGATGAGGACTGAACTTGAACACTACAAGAACAAGCATATGGAATTAGAGAAATACAATCAGATCACAAAAGGATAACTTGTTGAGGCAAATAATCATATGAGAGACTTGACATGAGTAGTAGCCTGATCGACGAACAGATAGATAGATAGAAACCAAAAGGATACATGACTGGTTTTGTCTTCAATGAAGGTGAATGTTCCAAGAATCAAGAAGAAAAATCTGATGCGAAGATTGATGGAGAAAGACCTACTTTTGAAGAAGCTAAAGAAAAGATCAGACCTTTTAGAGGTAGATGTTTTGGTCACAACAAGGTTGGACACATGAAGAAAGATTGTAGAGGTATAGCCCCTTTCAAACCTTTTTCTGAATATTACTTTAACTGTTATGCATATGGGCACAAGAAAGAAAAATGCGGGAAACCTAATCAATCAAGATACAAACAAGATTACACTAGTGAAGTGACAACAGGGAAGACCACATGTTAGAAATGTGACAGAAGCATAAAGAATACCCAGAAAGCATGCAAGAACATATTTTTAAAACCCACATTAAAATTGTCAGCATGGATGACTTTCTCGACAACGATGACATGATACCAAGGGGAAATCATTTGAATCATTATTTAATAGGGATATTAACTCCCCTTCAATGAGTTCTATCATAGCTAAGAAAGGTTATAACATCAGCTTCAAACTTGGCCTCCTCCCACCATGTGACCTTAAATTTCATCATAACACCTTTATTAGAAAAAAAAAATCAGCTATCGCATTAGCTTCCCTCTAGGCATGTGATATATAACATTTTTAAAATGAGACAATAATCTCCTTTGATGTATTTATCGAACTGTTAAAAGTCTATGAAGGCTTATTGTTCCCTTTGAGACATTGAATTATGTTATTTGAGTCACCTTCAACATAGACTCTTTTATAATTGAGCCGACGAACAAGATTCAACACTTGGTAGGCTCATATAGCTTCAACAAGGTGGTTGGCCTAGCAACCCGATGAGAGTGTCGCTACTAAAATAAACTTGCCATGTTCGCATCCCTTATCACTCCTCCACACCCAATCGCCCTTGAATTACCCTTAGACGCACTATGAAAGTTCACTTTCACCCATGCCAGAGGAGGAGGATTCCAGAAAATGTCATCTCTAGGTTTTTCAATAAGTCTAAAAATATAAGTAATGCTTGTCTTAATCTGCCAAGCCTTAGCCACATTGTATTTTACATGTTTCTATTTGTTCATATGGTAAAATTTAATTGAGGGAGTACCATTAAATATATTGATGCAAGCCATGAACAAATGGTATGCCAGGAGTGGCTTGATGGACAACAGGAGGCATCGGTGATTTATGTGTCATTTGGAAGTTGATTTATCATATCCCTTTGATTAATTATTCACAATTTGTATAAAAAAAATATTGTTAGGGTATTGAGGATGTGCTTCATTCAATTTTTTTCTAATGCAATGATGTCACAATTTGAAATTCTTTTCAAGGATTCTAGATTTTCGAAATGAATGTTTGCTAATTGTAGTTAAATTACTATTTCAGCTTATGAAACCTTCCATGTCAATTTAAAAGGTATATACATACAAGAAAATGGAAAAGTATATATATATATATATATATATATATATATAACTGGCAAATTAGACCATATAATTTATAATATAAAATGAATAAATAAATTAAATCAATATTTAAATTTTAGGTGGAGGTTGTTCTTACTCTATCTGAAATTATAAATAGAATTGACTAAAATTAAAATTGGCAAACGCTTTGTACAACAACGCGGTAATAACGATAGTAATAAATAGTTTTATTAAACGGTAAGAGAAAGGATGTGATGAAGACAGTCTTCCCACGTGGTATGCCCTTCGCATTGCTTTGTTTTATTGAATCGATCAGAGCAAATTAAGCTTGAGAAGCTTATGCGAATAGCTTCTGAATGTAATCCACAAGTTCCTGGGTGACTCTGAAAGCCTTGGTCAGGACGGAATCAGGAAGAGGGGGATTTGCCCCAAAGACAGAATTGGCGATTGTCTGAACTCCCGGAAGCTGGCTGCTCAAAGCAGCGATGGCCACTGCGTTTTCTTTCCCCACATTCTGCTGGAAATGCACAAGTGCCTTTGGAAACACAAACACATCTCCCTTCTCAAGAGTTTTGCGGAAGAACTTGTTGGTGGTGTCAATGAAACCCACAAGAAGCTGGGCTTCCAGTAAAACGAGAACTTCGGTGGCTCTTGGGTGTGTGTGAGGAGGATTTATTCCACCCACTGCGTAGTCGATGCGGACCGCCGATATTCCCAAGGTGTTGAGGCCCGGTATCTGCATTACGTTCGCCGCTGTTACGTTGGAGCCCACTACGTTGTCGGTGCTCCCTGCCTGCCCAAGTCCCCCGAAGAAGAAGTCCTCTGCTGTAACTGCCATTCGGTTTTTGCACACGAACCCGTTCACCAAAACTGTTCAAATTCAATCAATCGCTTAGTAACTCCTCTAATGAACAAGTCATATTTATTATGTTAGGAAGTCCCATAATAATTAACATATCATATCAAACCACCGTATAGAGTTATGTACTCACCTTTGCTTTCCATGTCTGCAACGCAGAAATCCTGCAAGGGATCGGAATCCGCTGCCATTACACTGTCGCTGTAACAGCATATCAACAGATCAAGTCCCAGCGTGAAGTAAAACATGCGGTTAGCCATTATGAGAAGAGATACAGAAGAAGCCGACACAAGAGCTCAGGATATGGATATGAATGGGTAAGTGAAATGGTGTGTTACAAGCCCATTACATGCTTTATATAGCCCAAACATTACCTGCTACTCAAGGACTGATTCGTTACATATGTTTATTTTTTAGTATTATAATATGCCTCCAGAGTTGTTCCTCTTCTGGGTACGTCCAAGTGGCTTCTTATCTCAAGATCAACTTACGTTCTACCGTAGACACATTCTCCCTGCCCTGCTGCAGATCAACTTACCTTCTACCGTAGACACATTCTCGTCATTCTTCTCATATTGCTGATATTCTCACCATTACTTCCGCAGCGTGGAATTGTTAAATACTTTAGTAGAACGATCAGGTTCTTCAAAAGAAATAGTATCTAGATTTTTCTCAACCCTCACAGAATTGGTAAGAGAGGAAAACTTCTTTCTTCTTTATTTATTTATTGATGTTGCTGTTGGATATTGTCCACAAACTTTATATTGCATCTTTCTTAAAAATGTCCATACCTAATATTGCGTTTTCTTAGTACCATTTTACACTCGGTTTGGATAATCTCAATTTTATTTACTAGCACTTGCGCCAAAATGAGGTGTAAGAGTTAGCCGATAGAAAGATATACAAGTTAATATATTAGACATAAAAGATACGTTAGTTTAATTTACTATATATACATATACATATACATATACATATATATAAATAATAGAATAGTACTTTTTATATAATTTTAAAATACATAAACAATTGGTTGTATAAATTTATGACTTTTTATTCATGGTGAGAGTTGATCACTAATTGAATAGTTTACCCAATGAGTGAACTCTTTATTAACCAGATGAAAACTTAGCATTTCCAACATATATTGTTTCGTGTTCTCATATTTCTTTCATTTTTAGGTCTAAATAATGAAATACAAGACTATTTAGTTCAAACTTTAAGAAATATAAGAAAATTTACATTTTATTTAGATTTATTTTTTTAAAGGTGTCACAAATTGGTGCCAGATTTTTAATTATTCAGAAACTGTGATATCTTCGCTACATATATTTCTTCTCTGAAAACCAGTAAAACATATTATTAATTATCTATTAAACCTCGATGGGAGTTCAAACACATATTTCTGAGAAGGTATTTTATAAATTCTAAAATGACATGAAATCTTCTAAATGGAAACATGCTCATGTTATCTTCTTTCTTTACTCTTGATTGTGTTTGTCTGATGTATTGAGCTCGTATAGTGTTTCCTTGTAGATTAGGCTTCTCAACATAATTAATAATAATAAAAAACTTGAATAGAGAGTCATACAAAATAATTTCATAGTTTCTCGTTGATCGAGGGTTCATAATGAAGGTAATTTTAAAATCCATGCTTAACTCCAATATGAGATAGTGTTTAATTTTGAACATTTGCAACCACAACCAGGTCAAGATACCTAGTTACA
>MU227286.1:330774-342635 GCA_018584345.1 Thuja plicata
ACCTGTCATTGCAAGTTTGAGGTAGTTGGAGATTCTGGTTACACATCTTGTCCCGTGATGAAAGCCATCTCTCTTATATCCCTTTGCACAGGAACAATTGTCAGAACCTTCTAAATTAAGGCACATTTCTCCTCCTCCTGCTCCAACGCACACACATTCAAGCTTCTATTATTGCACTTGTTAATGTCTAAACAACAATCATTGCTATCGTTAGAAGGTCTAAGATTTGAAAGAGAAACAATTATAAAAAAGAACGGATAATATTAATAATGCTTCATAATTAAGAAGAGTGCGGAAGTCATACCCAAGCGGTTTGGGATGGGGCTATCCTACCGAAAAAAATAGCGCCGTACAAAAATATCCGAGAATCCACACAAGATGCACTCACCTGGTGTAGAATGTAAACAAATACAGATGTCCGCTAAAGACTGTAGCGTAGCCCAAAGTACCAAGTCTGTGTCAGTTGGTGAACCTGATTCCTAGAGAAGTGGTGAAATTTAACATACACCGTATCCTGTCCACAAATTTCTCACATATTAAAAAACATTCAGAAATATTGTATGAAATAAATTCCGATCTATTGTTTTTCTCTTTTCGGGCATCGGTAATGTGCGTTAGACACATTTCCGGTCATATGTTTCTTCCCATAAGAAGCCTATCGGCTAATAAAACATATGTTATATTATGAGTTTGAAAAATAAAGAAAAAATGTTAAAACATGATTACTATTTTTAGTTTATAATATTAAGGATGAATGCTAATTTTAGAGTTTGACTTATAATTATTGATGTGACCAATAAAATAAATAACTCAGACAATGTGTTGTAAGATTCATAAAGACGCTATTGAAATTTTAAAGCATGAATTTACTTCAGAAGGTCAAGTCACATTGCCTCTATGAATACGATGAGTAGACTCAAATTTTTTAATCTCGACTTCTCGAAAGACCTAAATCTAGAAGTCCTGGTGGACTAGATCATTGAATTAAAGAGTTATTTGTAAGTAGGTCAGCTAGCTTATTTCGCTCTATGTAGGTGTGAGGTAATATGAACTCTTGGAAAGAATCGAGAAGGTCCCAGACTTGGTGTAGAATAAAATTTCCTCTCTTGATGTTAACTCCTACATTTATTTATAAAAAGATTTATTGATCCCATCTTTATTCTTGCTTCTTCTTGGGAAAAATTTAAACTAACTATCAAACATCATGTTTTGATATGCTACTGTGCATTTTTCTCCCACATTTCTTCGTATTAATTTCTTCCTATTAATTACTCTTATATATTTTATAGGTTTCACCTCATTTGAATAGAACACTCATAATCTCCAGATCTTCATTCAACTTTCACAAATTAAAATTACAAATCTCCATCTATATCCCTATGAGATCAATGATACAATGAGTGATCTACTAATGGATGCAACTATTTGAAGAATTTTTTTTATTGGATCCCCATAATTTTTGACCCCTTAATGATATTGTTTATTTAAATAAAATAATGGTTATATATAGAGAGCATGGCACTATATACCTACAAATGATTGCAGTTCTTGTCATAAGGCTATTCTTTTTTGTTGAATGATATATTTTAATAAACTAATTTAGAATCTTAAAATTTGATCAAGAAGTCAGATTCAAATAAGAATGAGCACACAAGAATAATAAAGGTATCATGGTTCAATGAGATAATTTAAACAATAGTAAATAAATAAATTCTTATGAGGTTTTAGATGGGTTCTTATTATATGGGGTTTATCTATTATTTTTTGTTAAGATAAGTTGGGTATTTAGTACAACTGAAATCCTCTTATAAAGAAAAAAGTATTTCAAATAACAAGTGTACCTAGAAAGTAACCAAACTTAGCATTGGGCAACATTTGGAACAATCATTTCAATCTTCACACATTTCTTCCATTTTTGAATAACTGCCCATGAAGAGATACCTTACAAACATGAAAACCTAAGAGAAGAGGGAGGGGATATGAATCCCTTAGAAACTCCAACTAAGGGTACAACATAATCTTAAACATGTGGAGATTTTTCAAGAGGGATAAGATTATCTAAGAGTGTAATATAAATTTGAGTTTATCTCAAACTTACAAAATCATCTACCTGTTACTCATAACATATAGTTTAAGTTCAATGTTTACTTTTCATGTTAATGTGTCAACTAATTTATATTATTAGTATACAATTTAGTTTTCTTTAATTAAATATTTATTTGTCTATTAATATATGGTTAGAAGATGTTAATTGTTTATTTATATTTATTTCAGTTAACAACATTAATGTAACTAGTATAGCTTAATCTTTGTTCACCTGTTATTTTTAAATCTGCTATACATTATATTTTATTTTAAAATTAAATCTATAGAAGTTATTGTAATAAATGAAATTATAATATTGCTTCCAGGATTAAATTGTTAAAAAATTTATTCAAAAGTCTCATTGATGTACATTTTATTAGTGTTATTCAAAACAACTTATTTAATGAGAATCAATGGTACACTTGGCACTCCATTACCGAATATGAAGCTCCACCAGCTGGCCCCTGTCTGGGTTAGACTCCTGAGTTTTACTTTGGAGTTCTAGGATGAAAGAGTGTTCAAATGGATTGAGGATTCTTTTGGGCATTTTCTCGCTGCTGACAACATCCCTTCTCAGAAAAGTAGACTCGTTTATGTTAGATTTTGTGTCAATGTTGCAATGGATAAAACCTCCCAAACTTTATCTCGCTGAAATCTAAATGGGGCAAGTGGACACAAGCCATTGTTTATGAAAGTGCTATGTTTTTTTTTTTTCAGTGATGCTCCAAACACCAAAATCTCATCTTGGACTATAAGGCTTCACATGAAAAGGACTCCAAATTGAAGGGATATTTGTCCAATCCAGGAACATCGAGCGATGCCCCTAGGCTGAACCCTTCTATTAGGGATGTTGCTCCTATTAGAAATGAAAATATTTAAATGCAAGAATCTATGGCCATATTGAACACCCAAGGGGAAGAGGGTGGGGATAATCCTTTTTCAAGAGGGTATTCTAAACTTCATGGAAACACCAAAAAAAAAAATTCATCCATGAGTGAAATCAATTTGAGCGTGATTCTCAAGGAAGGAGAGATCCCCGAAAGTAAGGATAATCATAGTGAATTCCTAACAGGCACAATAGGAAAGGAGGTCGTGACATCCCCAGAGGATGTTGGGGATATGAAAGGAATGAGGACTTTTCCTACTCTCATTTTATTGACAGACAAAATCAAGACTGAGGATTCTATTTTATAGCAGGATATGACAAGTTCTTCTCCTACTAGATTCTACTTAGTCTCTAAAGTGGTTCTGAAAATCACTATGCCTATCATCCACTCATCTAATAGTAGATCAACCCCTGCCTCCCTAATGGGGAATGAGATGGGAGAATGGAAAATGACAAGAAGAAAAACAAGAGGTGCTAGGAAGCATAATGTTGGAATTGAAACCAAGCCTAGAAGACCATCTGAAAGAACACTCAGAATGAAGGAAATGGCCAAGGAAATTGCCCCTAGATGGAAATTAACTGTAGAGGATACTCAAAAACATAAAAGATAAAGTTCATATATTCGAAGAAGATTGTCCACATTCTTGGCTGCCAAACTACTGACCTTCTGGACACCTAACTTGGTCTCCCTCTTACTAGTAAGGAGGTGAGCACGCAATTATGGAACACAATTCTAGAAAGAATATAAAAGAAACTAGCAAGATGCAAGGGTAAAGTCCTCAACATTGTGGGTAAGCTCCAATTATTGGTGGCCTCTCTCCAATGGGTCCCTCTATAATTCCTTTCCATCTTCCAAGATTTCTAGGTCAAATGGGAGACCATGTGCAAGCCTAAGGCTTTGGGGGGGACTAGGGGTTAGAACCATCAATGACCATAATAAAGAACTTTTAACCAAGATTAGATAGATTTTTAATAAAGATTCAGTGGATTGGTGTAAAATCATGAAGGCTAAATACTTTAGCAACTCGACCTTCTTTGATTTTTTATATGACCAAGACCTCTCTACTGGCTCCAAAATACAGAAAAATATTGTAAAATGTAGAGGACTTCTTAGAGAGGGGATTAGATGGAATGTTTGCAACGGGAATAGAATCAATTTTTGGGAAGATACTTAGTGTGAAGAAAAACCTCTAACGTTGGGCCCCTTTTGTCAACTAATGAGGATCATTAAGGATCACTTTGGATGTCATGCCATAGATTATATAACTCCCTCAAGGAGATGGAAAAGATTGGATGGGGTTAGGGAGGTTCCCCCTCACCTATGGCATCAGATAGGTGCTCTCTAATATTTATTTGAAAATATTTGTATCGCTATGTTTCCTTGTGAAGACAGGTTGATTTGGGATAAATATCAATCAAGATCCTTCTCAGTGAAGTCTGATTATAACTGCATTGTTAGATTTGTGAATGATTTAAAATGTTGGAAACCTATTTGGAATGGCTAACTCCTCCCAAAGGTGAATTTTTTTCTGGTGGACGACACTTCATGGAAAAATCCATAACATTGACAATCTCAAAAGGAGAGGATTTCAACTTGTAAACTGCTGTATTTTGTGAAAATTGGAGGAAAGTATTTCCCTCTTTCTTATTCACTCTCCCTATGCTAATGAAGTCTGGTCTATGATTCTAGATAGATTTAGTATCTCCTGGGTTTTTTTTGAGGACCTGCAGCAATTCCTCTACAATTGGGAGTATCCTTCATTCCACCCCCTAGTCACACAACTCTGGAGACTCATCCCTCCACATGTCTGCAGGAATATCTAGAAGGAAAGGAACAATTGTATATTCAGAGGCATAGAGAATGGTGTTGATATAGTGGTCAGAATAGATGAGAAACTATTGTTGGACAATATCTCTATTTTCAATTGGAAGATCTGCACCATCCTCTCATATGTTATGGATTCTCTATTGGATAGGATATGGAACCTACCAAACTCCTTTTACAGGTTTGATAACTCTAAGAAACTAAAGAGAATGACGGCCAAGTGGAAGCCCCCCTCTTCTTGGTTAAAAAAGAACTTTTATGGTGCGACCCAAAATGGGTTGGCTACAGGAGGAGGAATTATTAGGGACAAGGAAGGTGGCATGGTGTTGGCTTTCACTGGCAACTTTAGGTTTGCTTCAATTAATGTTGTTGAGGGCCTAGATCTCCTTTGGGGGCTTAAATATTCCCTCTCTATTGGATCTAGATGGCTCATTATGGAGGGAGACTCAAAATTAATCATATAAAACCTAAAAGGAAATATGGAGGCTAGCTAGAAAATAATAAATATTATCAAGGATGTCTACTTGCAGTTAACTAGACAAGAGGAGTTTGGAGTTGAACATATTTATATGGAGGGGAATTTTGTTGCTAACTATTTGGTTGAGGAAGGGTTAGGGAAGGTAAGAATGCGTTGTTGGAGGGACCTAGCTCCTCTCTTGGACAATACAAAATCCCTCATTGGGAGAGAACAAAATTTACCTCAACGATGATTGAGAATCTTTTGCTTTGCTTGAAGGATGTCAAGTTTGGTGGGAAGGTTGGTATTGAGGCGGGAGAGCCCTTTACTTTGATTTTAAATTTAAAATTAGGATAATAACTGATCTGGGTTCAAATCACCATGATGCCAATTATAATGTGAAGTGGCTAATCATTATTACTCTAAATTATGAAATGGACAACAGGAACTTTCATGATCTCAAGGATTTTGAAGTTATGAATCACAATAATTATTGTACTTTATCCCACATCACTTCCTTCATGTATACTTATCAGGAAATGATAACCAATATTGGATATCAGATGCTATAGGCCCTTTCACACGTGTTGCCTTGTTGGCACGGGCTTGCCTTGGGTATCGACTATGGAAATAATAATAACCTTTGTTCGTGGTTTTCTTTGCATTTAAGAAAAATAACTCAAAGAAGTAAAAACAAGTTTAGCAATATATCGAGGCTTTACATTATGGTTTTTTTTCACACCAACACTCTGGAGAATTTGGGGACCGATTCAAAGATGGGGGAGATATGGTTCACAATGAGCCAGACAAAATTAAGGACTCCATGCGCAATAACACTTGTGTATCAATGATTCTAGATGGGGGAGGAATTGTTCCTTACATGGAGGCCATGATTGGTTCAAATGAGAATCTCTCAATGTAGTTTATAAATAGATGGAATGTCAGGAGAGTTACAATGGGGGCATCACTTTTGAAGGTAATGAGGAGGCAATTGCGGAGGAAAGTAGGCTCACTACAGAAGGATGGAATTGGAAAAAGATGACCAAGGTCTCTGATGAAACCAGACCCAAAAGATTATTTTGAAATAATGAGGAGCTCTATAAAAATTGCATAAGCTTTGATCGAGAGGAGATTCCAAAACCATGGGACCTGGTGTGTTTAGTCATAATGAAGTATTTTACTCTGGAAGGGAGGTTTGGGGTTTATTATTTCTATCAATTTTCATTGTTGAACTATATTCGTTATAGGTACTTTATTTGCATACCCTTTTTCCTCATTCATTTTGTTGAGGCCAATGTCACAAAGATTCATGAGAGTCGTGGGAAGAATAAAAATTTCACCATTCTGCACCAGACATTATGCCCACCTAGAGTTATAAATGTTCAAGGTGTCCCTACATCACCCAGTCTTTTTATGGTCCCCCAGGCGGACAACAGAAACAATTCTAAAAAACCCAAAGCCCCTCGTCAGTCTTCATGTACCCCCCGATGACTACACCTCCTAATATTGGATGTAAAAATAAATGTGTCCATTCTGGTCCTCCTGCGCGGTCTCTAACCATTCTCTGATCCTCTTTAATTGGACTATCTAACCTATTTCTGGCCCCCCTCCATTTCAGTATGAAATCATGTGGAACTCTCATGTAGTGTTCAGGGGCTGGATACACTCCTGGTGGAATATACATTTGAAGGGACCAACCATGTTCCCAAAATATAAGAAACTTGAAAATATGAGATGGGAGGTCAAAAGGAGGATTGATGATTTTTCTTTCTCAGAATAGCCTATGGTTATTATTTCAAACATGCCTAAGAGAAGGGATACACATCAAAAGTAGTTCAAAATGGAATATGCATTTTTTTTTTAAAACAGGATCTTTTGGGGACGAATGCATGCCACACTATCATTTGACCATATTGACTCCAAATTTTGGTTATGGGGAATGAATTTTTTTTTCTTAAAATGTAAGATGTGAAAAATATGAATATTTGATCATGAATTTTTGTCTTAAATGTACCAAGCTTAATGGTTAGGTGTCATGAATGCACATTGTGCAAATTGTAATGCTACAAACAAAAGTATTATGTTAAATAGGAGAAATTATTACATGTTTTGTTAAAGAAGAAAAATATACATATTTCTCTAAATAAAATCTATATGAAATACATGTTGTAGACTGGATTTTTAGTTCCTGAAAACATGCATACATTTTTAATGCTAATTATTTTGTCCTCCTAATAGTTTTTTCAACAAGATATATACATAAGATATAACATGAAAATATAAGTTACTTTAAGTTATATATTTTGTATATATTGTTAGGATGTTTGATAATGGTTTTAGATCTTTAGGATTTATAATACAGAATCTAGATTTTGGGAGATTATTCTAATTTTTATTCAGGTTTCTATATCAAAAAGATCAAGAAGGAATCTCATGTTAGATAAGTCCTTGTTCTATTTTAGTAATTAATATACGCTCTATCTTTGTGCTTGATAGTGGATATCTCCTCACTGAAATCATTGTGTTTGTCCACATTTCAGGCCATTGATGGATCCTACTAAGAATATTGACATTCTAGGACACGTAGCTATGGAGACCACATACACTCATCTTATCACAACACTTCTTTCTTTGCTTGCCGTAGCCAAAGTAGTGTCCACCCGAGAAGGCAGTGCAAAAATGGGTAGACAAATTAGAAAAGGAAATTGTTTTTATAGAATGGTTATTCATTCCAATGACGTGGATTGTCATGATCAAATTCACATGAGAAGGGGAGCCTTCTTTAATCTAGCTAGTATCTTAAGGCTGAAAGGAAGCTTGACAGATACGATACGCTTGAAGTTAGAAGAACAACTTGTGATGTTTCTCCACACCCTTGGCCACAATCTAGAACTGCAAGATTGCCCACAACTTTGGGCACTCAGGAGAGACAGTCAGCTAATACTTCCATAAGGTGTTGAGGGCTATCTTGGAACTCAATGATGATTAATTTATAGCACCTAGTCCAAACACTCCTCCTTTAATTAGTGGCAAGGACCATTTCGATCTGTTCTTCAAGGTAATTCTTGTGTTGTAACAAATTTCTTGTATCGATTTATATCCTTATCATATTTTTGGTTGACCATACAATTGATTATTGTATCATATGGTATAGGATTGTGTTGGAGCTATTGATGGAACCCATATACCAGTCACCATCGATGTCGACATGTAGGGTAAATATCATGATTGAAAAGGCAACTTGTCATAAAATGTTATGGGTGTGTGTTCCTTTGATTATAAGTTTTTGTACTACCTTGCTGGTTGGGAAGGATCTTCTACAGATAGTCATGTTGTAGCTCTAGCTCTAAGAAGAGCAGATCCACTTGTTGTGCCTCCCGGTAAGCCAACTCATAGTTTAATATACTCGAGGGTAAAATCAATGTTTCAAGTTTTAACAATCTACTTTACTTATGTAGGAAATATTTTCTAGTGGATGCTGGATATCCCAATGCACCTATATTTCTCACTCCTTATCGGTGTACATGTTACCACCTCAAGGAGTTTTCAAGAGGAAATCAAATAAACTCTCCACAAGAGTTGTTCAACCACCGACACTCCTCTCTTAGAAATGAAATAGAGCGCACATATGGTATTCTCAAGCAGTGTTTTCCAATCCTTAGGCATGCCTCATCTTATTCCATCATGACACAAGCCCATATTATATTAGCATGTTGCATACTACACAACTTCATTATGATAGAGAATGACGTTACTTCAGAAATTGGTATCGAAGAGGAAGATGATCGTGATGGGATAGATGTACCAATGCTTGAGACATATGGGTTGTATCAGCATGATAGAGACCAGTGGGTATAGTTTTGAGATGATATAGCACGTATAATGTGTGAAGAATATAGATCAAGAGAATAGTTGTAGTTTTATAGGTCAATGTGTTTTATTTGAGTAAACTAATGTATGCAAATACTTTGATATACATTATGGTTTCATTTTTCTTTGGTTTGTATCTGGAAGTATTGGACTTGTATATAATAGTTGTACTTTTATGGGTCAATGTGTTTTATTTGAATAAACTGATGTATGCAAGTACTTTTATAGATTTGCATATAAATACGTTCTATGTCTATGTTTAAACCATTAAACAAAATAGGATTACACCATTCGGAAGCATTTGGACATTGTGAACAGTTAATCTAAACCATGGCATACACATAACTAATGATGAGCATGGATGAAACCGGTAACACGAGCCACATATCTTCTTCCTCAAAGAAGGTACAATGGACCAAAGAGATGGAACGCAAATTTCTGGACTTTCTCAGTGAGAAAGTCCAACTCAGAAGAAAATGAGATGGGGGATTCAAAAAAGAAGCGTAGACCGCTATTGAGAGGCGGATCAACATGGATATAGAGTGATGAAAGACTATAGAGTGGATATCAACATGGATACCTCACTCTAACAAAGGAAAATTAAAAAAACAAGATGAAAACATGGAAGCTTGCATATAGAGTGATGAAAGAGTTGAGAAATACAAGCGATTTCTCTTGGAATGAGGAAACTCAAAGCATGGATGCTGAGGAGAGTGTGTGGGATGAACTGTTGAAGGTAGGGTGGTCTTTCTAATATTTTGATTGAAATATTATTTCCTTCTTATAAATTTAATAATGAAACACAAAACCTAATCCATTTATTTATGCCAACATGCAGAGGAGAGAGTTCAAAAATGCCAAAGTGTATAAGAGGCAGCCCTTCCAATACTTCAATGAATTGAGTGCAATTGTTGGTAATAACATTGCTGAAGGTAATAACATCTGCTCCCCTGTCTTCCCCCCTGCTTCTCTTTTCCCTGGAGTGGTGCTGTTGTGTGTTGTCTTTGGGTGATGAGGAAGACGCCGAGTATGGTGATAATGTTCCCCTTGTCGGTGTTGGGCTGCATCGTGTTGGATGGAGGATCTTCTGGGTTACTGGTTCCTTTTGGGGGCCTAGTGTTTTATGAGGCAACTTTTTTTCTGCTGAGTGTTGAGGTGTGGGTTTCTAGTGGGCTTCAGCTTTTGCGGTGGAAGACTCCAGGCCTGATACTTCTAAGGGCTTTGGTCCTGCTTTTTGTGGCTGTGGGTGCTGACCATATTGTTGCCCATGGTCCTGGCCAAGCTTTTCTTGGCAACCAAAGCATGTATGGGGGAGCTGACTGTATTCTAACATTCTCTCCCTCCCATGGATTTACTCTCAGACCTCTTCTGGGCCGGTTTGAGATGATTTTTGTTTGCACAGGCTTTTGTTTGCCTGCTTTGCCCCTTTACTTTTAATGGGTGTGGTGTTAGTCTTATGTTTTCAGTTTGTAGTGGATCTTCCCCCTTTGGGTGGAAGAGGTAGGGTTTTCCTTTCTTCTGGTGGCCAGGGGACAGTTGATAGTTTTCAAGGGCTCCCTCTGGATTGGTGTTTTTGGTTGAAGCAGGCTGCTTTCTTGGAGGTTGGGCTCTACCCTGTCATTGAGCATCTTGTTTCTTTTTCCGAGCATTGGGCTTCGCACACTCGGTCTTCTTCCTTCTTCATGGCTCCTATGGAGGTGGATCAACTTCCTATTGAGGTGGAGAGCTCGCTCGTGATCCTGGAGGCGGCCGATTCTCCTATTGAGGTGGAGAGTGTTGGGGCTTTTTGCTTTGTTCCTATTGAGGTGGAACACTTTTCTTTAGAGGTGCATTGGGAGACTGCTACTTGTGTTATGCTCGACCGTCAGGGCTATGGTGGGGCTTAAGGTGTTGTCTTTGTGCAGCCTAAGGTGCTGTCAATGTGTTGTCTTGGGCAGACAATGTGCTTTCATGGTCCTTCTTTAACTTCAGGGATGTCAAGAACTGATGGTACTACTGTGTTTGGTACCTGGCTACTTTTGGCCTTGAGTATCTCTTTCTCTACTCAACTTTTGGTTGACTGTGTGCTGACTATGGCTTTCTACTGGTTCCTTGACTTTCCTCCTTAACTACACTTTGGCTGTAGTTGTTGTTGCAGTTTCCTTTGTTCCTGTTAATGTGTTTTTAACATGTTCATTGTGACTCTACTTTGTTGTACCACGGGCCAGCACCCTCTTGCTGGTTATTTAATCAAAAACATTGCTGAAGGTAATGCAGCTATGACTGCCCATGAGACTGAGGAAGGAAACCCTATGGAAGAGGCATTCAATGTGCATGATGAAGAGGACATTGGTTTTGTTATAAATCTTGACACTGCTGTTGATTTGGACGAAGACCTGCATCATTCAAATCAGTTCATTGCAGCTAAAGGAACTCCTACATCATCCTCATCAAGGTAGGGAAAGAGGAAAAAGGCAAGTATGGCCAGTTCCTTGGATGTCATCTATGAAATAGTCAAGAAATTAAAAGATAGCCTTGACAATGTTCACCTCCACAAAGTGGATAAATCTGATGAGGATTTTGTTTCTCTTAACGTGTATAACGCTCTCAAATCCATCCCTGAATTGAGTCAAGGTGTTTTCATGAAGGTATATGACACCTTCATGCTTCAACATGAAAGAGCCAAAGGGTTCTTGCTAATGAATGAGGAGGAGAGAGTGGAGTGGATTGCATTCACATTTGGTGGATTGTAATGATCC
>MU227286.1:345571-364770 GCA_018584345.1 Thuja plicata
AAGAACATGAAAGAGACAAAGAGAAGAAAAGGGAAAGAATGAGACAACTTCATGAACACAAAAAATTGCATACCATAGAAGAAGATTTGCCTTTGGATGAGGAACATGAAACATCAATAGAAAGTAAAAGAGAATTGGAATTGGAAACAAAAATGCAACGGATGAGAAACTTGCGTGCAACAAGATAATTGCATTATGAAGATGTCGGCACATCATCTATGAGTTCCCAAGTTGAAGAGACACCACCATCTAATGTTGGAGACACACCCTTGTATCATCTTGAAGGCACAACATTGTATCATGTTGAAGGCACACAATTATCTACATCCAAAGGTTTAGGCACAACATCATGTCATGTTGAAGGCACACCATTATCGACATTCGAAGGTGTAGGCACAACATCGTGTCATGTTGAAGGCACACCATTAACATCTCAAGTTTGTGAGGATCCATCTTTCACATCTCAATTTGAAGGCACATCAATTTTTGTTGAAGGTACACAATTGACACATAATGTTGTTGATGTTCATAATGTTGAGGCCACTCAATAGTTGAAAACATCTCATAGAATTGTTTACAGAAAGCCAAAATATTTGATTGATATTGATCCTAACATTTTGCAATAGTTGTCTAAAAAATTCCCAAGCGTACTTGTCAAAGATATGCTATCCGTATTTGGAGATTATTTTTTGAGAATTTAAATATGACAGGAAGATGTCAACTATTTGTTCAAATGATGAGAAATCTAAAATTTAGGCTCATCATGAAGATTCTTGGGCTAAGAACGATGGATGAGTCAAGTGAAAAATCTATTGTAAAGAATCTAATGACTGCATATGAGAGTGTGGGTTCTACATCACACACAAAAGATAGTAATGTCACACGACGTGTACTTACATCAACAATAGTAAGCACTCAAATGAAAAAATCTCGACTCATTAGTAGGATAAGAAAAGAATTGAAAATAAGTAGAAAGTCTCTATTGAGAGCTATGGGAAGGCGTCAATGAGTGGAAAATCCAAATAACAATGAGTTAAAGGAATTTTCTAGTAAATTACCGCAGAAGGATAAATCAATTGTTGAAGCTGTAAAATCCTTGATTGAAGACTTTTGGAAGAATATGACACGAGTATCTCTCAATCAGCGAGATGTTGTAAGAAGGAGGATTTGTAGTCAAATCTACATTCCACATTTGAAACATTTTTTATATTCAACTCAGACACAATTCTTTGCAAAATTTATACATATGTATAATCAATTTAAAATTAGTCAAAGATATTTTGAAATGGCTAAACCTTTTTATGTGAAGATACATCGCACACACACAACTTGTTGTTGTGGGGTACATATTGAATTTTCTAACAATTTTGATGTTTATAAGCATATATGTGGGTAAGTGCACAAAGATGGGGGACCAAAAAGGGGGTATAAGATGCCACTTTTTTCTGAAAATGGCAAACTCTTGACTTCAATGAGAAATTGAGGATAGTTACACTAAAATTTTTAAAATGTGACAAAAAAAAGATTTTTTCTACTCCAAATCTAGTTTCTAAACTACTAATTTATTTTAGAAATGGTGGAGATTAAGGCGCTCAAAAAGGGGGAGTACAAAAAGTGGTCCTATTTTTTGTGAAAAAACATAACATAGAGTCTGGTGTGATCCCCCTAAAATGTTAACTTTTTTTTAAAAAAAACTTAATCACTCCAGTGAGAAATTAGCTAACACCACCTAGTTTATCCCAGATTTTTCTACTAATTTTTTGATGAAAGTGTGATTTTTTGCCATTTTTTGAAGTGGACACATCCTGAAAACGTGAAATTTCTGTGTGCTCCCCCTAGAAAGCATTGAAAACTAATTGAAAATCAAAACTTATTTTTTTAAAAGTGTATATAATGGATTCTAGTTTTTGAAAATGTAATTTTTTTCAAAATTTGATGAACGAGCCAAAATCTAAGCCCAAATGAATAGACGTTGGTTTTTGATAAAAAATGAACATACTTAGAAAAGAAATTAGAGATGAAATGCTTAACATAATGAGAATTCACAATAAATAACATGGTTAGATAGCTATCAGATAGATCTACAATATCACACTGTCTGATTTTATCATTATTGAACCACATGCAAACCTGATGGGGAGCACACAAGAAAAAAATGTTATTTTTTTGTAGGTTTGCTGGAAAACATGTCTCAGACCTATTTGAATCCTCCAAGCCTTTGGGTTGGAACTCCAAGGAAAATCCAAGCGTTAGGCTTGGTAAAATTCAATGTCATTAAAAGGGTGTACGCCCTATAGGGTGCATGTCCTATACTCACTATAGGGTGTACACCCTATAGAGCGCACGCCCTATACTCACTATAGGACGTATGCCCTATATTAGACACAAAATAGAAAAATGAGAGAGAGAGAGAGAGAGAGAGAGAGAGAGAGAGAGAGAGGGGTTGGTTAGAGATAATTACTAAAGATAAGAACAAAAAGAAAACAATAACATTACAAAATATATGTCTTCAACATATACACACATAGTAGTTCTGCTATGAATCCAAGATTTATACAAATATATCTCTTCAACATATACACACATAGTAGTTCTACTATGAATCCAACATTTATACAAATATAACATTTAAGTATAAGTTTGATACATTTAATTTCTTATAATAAGTTATATTTGTATAAATACCTTTCAGGATGTTCGAGATAGGTTTCAGCTTCATAGGAGTTAAGATGTAGATTTTAGATTTTTGGGGATTTAAAAAAAAAAATTAGACTTAGCCAAATTTCAAGCACATGAGGGCTCCCTAGATTTATGAACAAGTTATGGAACATTGTGTTAATGCATGTGGAAATTTATATGTTGTACCTTATGAATGTTTATACATAGTTTTTTTGGCATTATAAGATGTTACTCATGTGATTTTAGTACTTGTCTTATGATAGAATCCATAATAGAAGGCTAGGACTCGTTCGGGTGGCCTGAGTGCTCCGGAGGGTTCCCTAGACCTATGAGACGGATCTTTTGAAAGTACTTGATGTTTTCATGGCTTGTGTGTTTGGGTAAGGGAATAGGTACCCTAGGTGAGTGGCTCACCATAGATGTTGGAACCCTAAAGTGGTTTCCAGATGATCCTATGGGTGGGTTAGTAAAAAGTGATAACCTAATATTGAATCTGGGAAAGGGGGGAAACAAAATATATTAATGGCCACATTGTCATGTTGGAGTACCGAGACCATTGGTAACTACCAGGGAGGATCCCTATTCAGAAAGGAGGTATTGGGGTTACATGCTTGCCAAGGAGAATCCCAAAATACTGGATATGTGATGACACTCACCTAGAGGGTATGTTAGAAACCTAACCCTTGTGATTCGTAATGCGACATCTTGTAATTTTTTGTATTTATTTTCATGTGAGGGTTTTTGAAACTTTAGAATTCTTAGGGCCTTGTGAGTATATTGGTTCTATCTCCTAGCACGAGGGGTGGAACTTCACCAGTTTCACATGGTTGCATGGAAAAAATCTTTCGAGGTCCTGTTCATGGTTCGTGACTTGGATGTGTTCAATTCTATGCATTAATGAAGACCTTTCTATTATCATTGTTACATAAAGAAAGTTGTAAAGATATGTTGTAATGCCTTTAGGCCATTTTTGTACTTACTATTGTAATGATATTCATTATTAGAAAAATGTAATTATAAAGCAAAGCAATGTAATTGGGAGGGATAGTTCTAGGGTTTATTTTAAGGGATACTATTTGAAACATAAAAGTTGAAATGTAAAGTGTAAATATTGAATTAGTCTCTCTATCTATCCTATGTTGAAATAAAAGGAAATGTTTATTATGCTAAGGTTAAAATGTAATCTGTAAGAATAGCTATTTCAATGTGTAGGAAAGAGAAATGAAATTGATATATAATTGTAAATGAAATGTTATTTTTTTTTACCCTATCTCTTAAGTTATGAAATGTGAAAGTAAAGAAAATAAATGAAATTCAATTTGGATAAGTAAAGTAAATATGGCAGTAAATGAATTCATTAAGGGAACCTTAAGGAAGGTAATTGTGAATGTATTAATGATGTAATGTTAGAAAAAAATTTGTTAGTTGCAATTTTTGGTCATAAGAGCTGATTCCTTATGGGTTCCTTTCACATTTCATAACTTAAGAGATGGGGTAAAAAAAACATTTCATTTACAATTGTATATCAATTTCATTTCTCTTTCCTACACATTGAAATAGCTATTCTTACAGATTACATTTTAACCTTAGCATAATAAACATTTCCTTTTATTTCAACATAGGCGAGATAGAGAGAGTAATTCAATATTTACACTTTACATTTCAAATTTGATCTTTCAAATAATATCCCTTAAAATAAACCCTAGCACTAACCCTCCCAATTACATTGCTTTGCTTTATAATCACATTTTTTTGATAATGAATATCATTACAATAGTAAGTACAAAAATGGCTTGAATATATTACAACATATCTTTGCATCTTTCTTTCAGTAACAATGATAATAGAAAGGTCTTCATTAATGCATAGAATTGAACACATCCAATTCACGAACCATGAATAGGACCTCAAACGATTTTTGCCACCCAAGCATGTGAAACTGGTGAAGTTCCACCCCACATGCTAGGAGATAGAACCAAGATACTCACAAGGCCCTAAGAATTCTAAAGTTTCACAAAACCTCACTTGAAAACAAATACAAAACATTAAAATAAATCACATTACTAATCACAAGGGTTAGATTTTATTATATTAGTATTTTTTAGAAATAATTTTAGTATAAGTGTTATAGTGACAGGCTTTATTATTAAACTATGCTTGTTTCTTATCTTTACTAACTCTCTCTCTCTCTCTCTCTCTCTCTCTCTCTCTCTCTCTCTCTCTCTCTCTCTCTCTCTCTCTCTCTCTCTCTCTCTCTCTCTCTCTCTCTAACAGACCTTATTAAGGGGTTGTAAGTGGTCTAAGGGGTCCTAGGACACATTAATGTGTCATAAGAAACCTTAACATCCATTATGACCCTTAAGATGTAAAGAGAGGGGTATTCAATGGTCCTAAATGTTGATAAGGGGTCCTAGGACACATTAATGTGTATTAGGACCCTTTTTGACCCTTAGGAAACCTTAGGACCCCTTACCATTCATTAGTGTATGGCAAGGGGCACTAAGGGGTGATAAGGGGTATAATGAGTCATATGGCACATTAATGTGTCTAAGGACCCCTTAACAACCCTTACAACCCCTAAGGTGTAGAGAGAGGGGTATTCATGGGTCGTAAGGGGTTATAAGTGGTCCTAGAAAACATTAATATGTCCTACAACTCCTTATGACCCCTTAGGACAACTTACAACCCCTTATCATACATATTAGGGATCTTAAAGTATCCTAAGGTGTCATAAGGAGCTCTAGGACACATTAATGTGTCCTAGAACACCTTAAGACATATTACGATATCTTACCATACATTAGTATATGGTAAGGGGTCCTAAGGGGTCTTAAGAAGTCCTAAGACATAGTGATGTGTTCTATGTCAAGTTAAAAACCCTCATGCAACCTAAGATGTACAGAGAGAATTCCTAAAGGGTACAAAGGGGTCATTAGGGATCCCATGACCCCTTATAACCCATTTCCCTACATCTTAGGTCTGATAAATGGTCCTAAGGGTTCATAAGGGGTTCTAGGACAAATTAATGTGTCATAGGACCCCTTACAACCCCTTAAGACCCCTTTTCATACATTAGTGTATGATAAGGGGTCCTAAGGGGTCTTAAAGGGTCCTACAACATAGTAATGTATCCTAGGACCCCTTAAGACCACTGAGAAACCCTTAGGACCTCTTAAAATTCATTACCTTACTGTAAGGGGTCCTACAACACAGTTATGTGTTCTAGGACCCCTTAAGGCCACTAACAACCCTTTAGAACCCCTTACCATTCATTAGTGTATGGTAATGTTTTCTGAGGGGTTGTAAGGGGTCTAAGAAGTCCTACGACACATTAAAAACCCTTACAATCACTAAAATTTAGAGAGAGGGGTTCTCAAGGGTCCTAAGGGGTCATAAGGGGTTATAGGACACATTAATGTGTCCTAGGATCCCTTATGACCTCTTAGGACCCCTTATCATATATCCTAGGTTTCTTAGAAGTTTGTAAGGGGTTATGAAGGGTACTAGGACACATTAATGTGTATTAAGACCCCTTAAGACCCCTTAGGACCCCTTACCATTCATTAGTGTGTGGCAAGGGGCCCTAGGGGGTTGTAAGGGGTCTAAGGGGTCCTAGGAAACATTAATGTGTCCTAAGACCCCTTAACAATCCTACTACCCCTAAGATGTAGATAGATGGATCTTAAGGGGTCATATGGAGTTCTACGACACATTAATTTGTCCTAGAACCCCTAAGGACCCCTTACCATGCATCTTAGGGGTCTGAAAGGGTTGTAAGGGGTCATCATGGGTCCTAGGACACATTATTGTGTCTTAGGACCCCTTAAGACCCCTTATTATTCATTAGTGCATGTTAAGGGGTCTTAGGACACATTAATATATCCTAGGACCCTTTGAAAATCATTATGACCCTTAAAATGTATAGAGAGGTGTCTTAAGAGGTTGTAATGGATCCTCGCCTTCTCTCTTTCTAAAGAGTCCTACGACTATTAATGTATTCTAAGGGGTTATAATGGGTCCTAATGTGCTATAATGGGTCTTAATGGGTCCTAAGGGATTGTAATCAGTCCTAAGGGTTCCTAGGACCACTTATAACCCATTAGAACCCCTTAAGAAATATTAGGACACATTAGAGCCCATTAGTGTGTCCTATAATGATTAATGAATTTGAAGGGGTCCTAAGAGGTCCTAATGTGTCATAAGAGATCCTAATGGGTCCTAATGTGTCCTAAAAGGTTGTAATGGTTCTGAAAGGATTGTAGGACCACTTAGGACCCATTATGACCCCTTATGATATATTAGAACCACTTAAAGCTCTAAAGAGTGTCCTATGATGATTATTGCCCTCTCTCTCTCTCTATTAATGTCATATGACTATTAATGTGTTCTAAGGGGTCCTTATGAATGCTAATGTGTCCTAATGGGTCTTAAGGGGTCGTAATGGGTCCTAAGGGGACCTAGGACCACTTAGGACCCAATATGATACATTACAACCACTAAGAACCCTAAAGAGTTTCCTTAATAAAGTCAAGGGCTTAAGATTATAATCAATAGTCCACTGAGAATCATGTTCAAGATAATGTGCTAATTCCTAAAATTTGGCGAAGTCTGAAATTTCTTACAAACCCTCAAAATCCAGAATCTTTATTTTAACTCCTATGAAGCTGAAACCACTCTCAAAAATCATAGAAGTATATACATAAAATGTAACTTAAGTATAATAAAGGAAGAGTATGTAACTTATACTTAAATGTTACATTTTATGTATTGGCCTAGTGTTGAAATTGGTCTAGCAGGGCCTATTGGGCTTTCTTCCTCCCTCCCTTAAGCATTTTTCATAATGTTACATAGGGTGTTCACCCTGTAGAGCACACACGCTATCGGCTTTGATTTCCCAAGCCTTAGGCTCGAGCAATCAAAACCATAGTGCGTGTGCCCTATGGCTTTTCAGGGACCAAAAATTTTTTTGGCACCTTTTTGGTCCCCCATCTTCGTGCATATACCCATGTGTAGATTTGACTTCTAATAACATTTTGCATGATTGTAACATAAATGACCCAACTACATCTTCAAGGGAACTAATTATTACAATTTTATGTGAAAGAGCGGATGGTAAAAAATTTTACAAGCTTGCATGCTTGAATGGTACATGCATAGATTGTGGTGGTTTGCAACATTTGCCAATTTGTCAACATATGGAGAGTACACATGCAATTGCAAATTAAAAAGTGGATTTTGGAAAATATAAGACAGTCGCATATGCTCTAAAATATGGAAAGGGGACTAAAAGATGTGATTTAGTAATTAAAAGATTCCAGTGTATCAGTTCATGAGTATTTTTCATGACAAGATTGTGTATGAGTATGCAAGGCATACACATAGAGCTCAATGGTTGGATATGCAATTCAAGTTGTGCAAGGACACATTCCCACTTGATACCATTGTTTTAGTTGTCAACTTCACAGAGAAATACACTCTACAACCACAAAATGAGGTGCAAGAAAAGTATTATAGATCTTAATAAGGTGCTATATTTGTTCATATAGCATTTACGCATTCACCTGACAGTACAGAGGAGAACATGAAGATATTGAGGGAGTATCATTTTTATATATAAGCGATTATTACTCGCATTCTACAGAGTTTGTATAGGGTTGCTTTCATCTATTTCAAGGTGATTTGAGTAATAGGAGCATATCATATCATCGACACATCATATGGTCAGAAAATTATGCATCATAATTCAAGAATTATCATATGTTTTATTGGTTGAGCAGGATGCATACGAACACTGGTATTAAATATATGTGTAATTTTATAGAGGTTGGTCATGGAAAGGGAAAGCACAATGGTGTAGGTGAATGTATAAAAAGGGCCTTATCATGTGAAGAATTAAAGTACAAAGAACAAGAAACATTGTCAGATGTGAGATGTATCACCTAGTGGTGTAATGCTACAATAGGTCTAGGTAATAAAGGTGAGTCTACGGTTCATAGATTTTTTTGGTTGATGGATGAAACTAACATTTCACCATATGAGGATTGTTGTATAGTAACAAGAACAAGTGAGCTACACTCTTTTAGAATCTCTAATGCAAGTTCATGTATCATCCACACACGACATATGGCATGCTTTTGTTCATCATGTGTAGATGAATATTGGGATGGGTGCGAGTCAAAGGAATTGGTCGACAAATGGCCTAAACAAATTTTGAGGCCATGTGACTACTATCATCCCCCAACAGCATTGCAACTAACACAAATTGAATCATCCATTGACTTTGACCGTTTGTCTGATCTAGTGCAACCAGGTAAATTGTCAACTCACAAATAGTCTCAAATTTAGTACTTTATCATAAATATTGATTAAATTAATCTCCTCGTTATGCTTCTATCATTGCAGACAATGTTTTTGTTGTTATTGCACCTTAAGACAATGATGAAGGGACAAATTATTATTTGTGTCATAGTGTTGAGGCCAAAAAGAAACTGGATCACTCGATTATAGATGATGAACGATTAGAATACCCTACATGAGCAGTGGTTTTAACTGTTACATGGCTTCGATGGTGTTGTATGAATAACCCTAGGTTGTGGTTGTTCGAGGATTGGGAGAAAAATAGGAAGATTCTTCATTATTCCAACCTTTTCATTGCATCAAATGTCCATTTGACTAAATATGGAGGAAAACCACACAATAAAACTCTTTGGAAGGTTCACGAGTCAAAGCACGAGGCAATACTTGATACAATAAAGGGTAGGGAAGATCCAGCTGGTTCATTGGACTAAAAGTGAATCCAAAATGTTGTAATGTTGAATCTAATAAATGCATGTGCATATAACATGTATATTTGTAAAGGAATTAATTTCCTCAAATCCACATTGGGTGGACTGTAAATTGCTCATGCATTCCCCAATATGTATAAAAGGAAGTTTGTAATATTTAAAAACAAATTTTCTCTTCTATTTTTTGGGCCCATACGAGAAGTTTTCTCTTCTCAACTCTTTCCTCCTGGTGCTCCTAATGAACTAATTTGTAAACATATTTTTCATCATTAATTAAAAAAATATGTTCACGAAACAAATTCTAGAAATATATGTTAAGCTTATTGTCATGTTTCATGCTAGCACCTTCTTTGTATATATGTATTTACAAAAAAATCATTTAAACTAGCGAAGCACACATTTAAATCATTTAAAAATCAAGAAAATCGCTCGTGCTAGCATCCAAATGTCTTCGCAAATAGCTCCAAAATGTTGGGTGAATGCAAGGAGGGAACCTATCATGGAGGTGAAGTGGCTCGAACGTTGTCAACCACTATGGAGCCAAGTGTCCCTGAAGGTGCACCAATCAACAACATTGTTGATCTTTAGGAGTCCATTAATCTGAGCTTGCGTGGGATATCAAAAATCCATCAGGTGCTACAAGACCGTGTCACAGAGGTCTGCAATAACCTATCTCAGATTTTGGAGATTCACTTTATTTTTCATTTTCCGACTCCATGTCAGTTGATGCAAAAACTTGCAATGTTACGCAGTTGAAAGATGACACATTGCATATCTTGAAAACCGCTTATCTTGAAATCAAACCATCTCTACCAATAGCTACAGAATGTTGGGTTAAATCTAGGAATGACCCTGTCATGGAGGAAAAGTGGCTCAAACATTGTCAACCGCTATGGAGCCAAGTGTTCCTGAAGGTGCACCAGTCAACAAAATTATCGATCTTTAGGAGTCTATTTCTTAGAGATGGCATGAGGTATCAATGATTCATTAGGTGCTAGAGGATTGTGTCATGGAGGGATACGATAACCTATCTCAAATTTTGAAGATTCACTTTTGTTTTCATTTGCTGACCCAATCTCGGTTGATGCAAAAACTTACAATGTTGTATAGTTGAAAGCTGACACATTGCATATCCTAAAAACTGCTTGTCCTGGCATCAAACCATTTCTGTCAACATCTCTGGAATATTGGGTGAATTCTAGGAATGACCCTGTCATGGAGGCAAAGTGGCTCGGACGTTGTCGACCGCTATGGAGCCAAGTGTCCCTCAAGATGCACCAGGCAACAAAATTGCCAATCTTTAGGACTATGTTTCTTAGAGCTAGCGCGGGGTATCAATGAGCCATCAGGTGCTACAGGCCATGTCATGGAGGCCTATGATAAAACATCTCAGATTTTGGAGATTCACTTTTGTTTTCATTTTCCGACCCAATCTTGGTTGATGCAAAAACTTGCAATGTTGCGTAGTTGAAAGCTGACACATTACATATCTTAAAAACTGCTCATCCTGGCATCGAATAGTCCCTAATAACACATCAGGAATATCAGGTGAATTTTAGGAATGACCCTATCATGGAGGTGAAGTGGCTCGAACGTTGCCGACCGTTATGGAGCCAAGTGTCCCTCAAGGTGCACTAAGCAAAGTAATTACCGATCTTTAGGAGTCTATTTCTTGGAGCTTACATGGAGTATAGACAAGCCATTAGGTGCTATAGAACTGTGTCATGGAGGCCTATGATAACCTATCTCATATTTTAGAGATTCGCTTCCATTTTCATTTTACGACCCAATCTCGGTTGATGCAAAACCTTGCAATGTTGCGCAGTTGAAAGACGAAACATTGCATATCTTGAAAACTGCTCATCCTGGCATGGAAGCATCTCTGCCAAAAACTCTAGAATGTTGGGTGAATTCTAGGAATGACCTTGTCATGGAGGCAAAGTGGCTCGAACGTCACTGACACTATGGAACCAAGTGTCCCTCAAGGTGCACCACGCAACAAAATTGTCGATATTCAGGAGTTTGTTTCTCAGATCTTGCGAGGGGTATTGATGAGCTGTCATGCGCTACAGGACCATGTCATGGAGGCCTACGATAACCTATCTCAAATTTTGGATATTTTCTTCCATTTTCATTTTTCCAACCCAATCTCGGTTGATGCAAAACCTTTCAATGTTACGCAATTGAAAGCTGAAACATTTAATATCTTGAAAACTTCTTGTCCTAGCATCGAATCATCTCCGCTAACACCTTCAATTTGATGTGTAAATTCTAGGTATAACCTTTTTATTTTTTACAACTCATTCAAACATTCGGGACCACAATGTATTGGTGCATCCCTTAACATTCTTGTAGTGCCCTAAATAGGTCTAGGGGGTCAAAATGCTCCAATAGGTCTAAATTTGGGTAGGATTGATATTTTTGATCTTATATGAACTATTATCACTTCATTAAGGTATTGGAATGAAAATTATGAGTCTAGGTTTATGAAATGAAACATGCATATTCTCATTAAGTATGAATCATTCAGTAACAATATATATAGATACACGTGCAAGCATAAATATAAGGCATAATCAATTTACAAAGAATAAGACATCCACATAAACATAAATTAGTCTACATAAATACACATGATATATTCATAGAGCATGAAGAAAAATATATATGTCCAATAATGTCATAGATCAAATATGTCCAATAAAGTTAAATTGGCATCGTGAAAGCCAAATGGATATATAACATGTCACTTATACAATATACAAAAAATATGTCCAGTAATGCCTTTTTGGCATACAATGATTATCCCTAATCAAGTCATTTCCCAAAAGGGGAAGAAAACAAATCTTGAGTTTTCTTCGATCATCGCGTCAATGGAGATGCAGTACTCTTCCGAGTGCTCTCACTAGTCCTCCTATCTAGACTCTTCTATAGCTCAAGCTGATAAAATAACAAGTATAAACATCAATAACTAATATACATAGGAATTTAATTATAGGATGACAAAAAATAGAATATTTTCTTACCGCTACCAAATAGTCTCTATGTACATCCACCAAAAGGGCACACCAACAATCTAGAGTAATGAGTCCCTACAACAATGATCAACAATTTTATGTAAAATATATAAATGAATATCATTAAAAATTTCAATACAAACTATTAAAATAACAATTCTAACTAATTAATCTCTTTCATACCTTGGTCATTGTGTCAAAACTAGCTATAGGTGTAGCTATGCCATGATTCAAACTATCACGAACAAAAGGAGGAGTCTATGTTGTCATTAACTAAAAATGAAACAACAAGAGTATTATGTGGTTATCAAGATACCTATAATTTTTTACAACCCCACTACTTAAAAAATGATACCTCTGTGAAGGTGTCACTGCATCTTTCAGTGTGCGATGTCCATTTCGTAGCTCCAACATTAAACTAGTGCACATGTATGGTAATTTATAAGACAACCATTAATATAAGAAAAAACCATTGACTTGTTAATTATAATGCATTATTACATATATACATGTGGACTAAATGATGTCATCACATAGCCAGGTGAAGGAATGGGATCATTTCCATGACAACTTTGACTCTGGATTTTGATCATAATTTGTCTACTAATTTAGTTATTCATTAATTTATTAATTAACTATAATCAAGTAAATCAAATTAACATGCAAATAAACATACCTCAACGAAATGTGAATGAGGCCCTTCGTTATCTAATGTCAATGTCGATGGTCCAGCAATGAACTAATGTACATGCACAATAAGTTATGAGACAAACATCCATATAATTATAGAATAATCAAATGTATACTTTAAAAAATGTTCTATTCAATACATGTGGAGTAGACGACGTAGTGTATAAGGGGTCTGAGGGATCATTTCCACTGCAACTAACACTCTTTCCCTGAATTTTCATCATAAACAATAGATACTAATTTAATTAAATTCATTCATTTAAAAATGAAATATGATCAAATTACTTCAATGAACTTGTAAATATTTACCTGTGTATCAATGCCAAATGTTGCATTGAGAAAATCATCAGTCATCAGTCCATCATCCTCTTCCTCTCTCTTGGCAGTACCAAATTTCCATAGGGATCCTAAAGAAATACAAAAATGACCCCTCGTAGACCGACCATGGTCACCCTCAACTAGAGGAGTGGCAAATTGAATGAGATTATGTGTCAGAGCACTAATCATGCCTAGTGTGTCCACCTCCACATGTTCCTTCACATGGGAAAGAGTACTAACATGATCCACCTGTGGCTTGCCACTCGGAAACCTAGGTTCATTAGGGTCACGACATGCCATAGGTCTATCAAACGATGACCCCCCACCTCTACCTTGAGACTCTAGAAAGTCAAAATAATTTGGCACCTCATTCAGGACAAACTCACAATAGAGTTTCCTTAGGAAACAGATAGGAACCTCATGATTGTTACAGGGAGGGGAATCAAAGACCATCCACCATCTATCTCAAAAGTTTGTTTGTATATCTTCATTCAAGTACCAATGAAGTGGGAACCTCCTTGTTGTATTTTTAAGAGATTTAGTTTCCCCTGGCTTTTTAAAGAGTTTGCAAACGTCATCTTTTTTTATTTCTTTCTTTTTTATGCCCTCATATGATAATTTATTTGCATAGTATTATTTTTCTTCTTCTCTTTTTCGGTGCCATAAATTTAGTTGCCCACTAACTAAACCTTCGTTGGTTAAGATTAATTCTAATGATTTTGAAAGTGTTTCCCTTCTAGGATTTATACCAATAGAATCTTTTAACCTCCTAATTAAAGATTTTATTTCTGTTTTCCCTCTTTCTATTTGGTTTATCAAATTTTCATGTGTTCCAGGAGGAGGTTTCTCAATTGGTGGAGGTGGTTGGGGTTCATTTTCTTCATTATTTTCAACATCCATTTGTTCATGAGGAGAAGATGGAGGGTTTGGTTGAGGATTTTCTATGGGGAGATCATTCATTCTTGGAAATTAAAAGTAAATCTAATTTAAAAGTCAAATTAAACATAAAATTTAAGACAAGAAAATTTGACAATCAAATTTGATTGAAAACTAAAAATTAAACCTAAATTTCAATACAAATATGATACATGGTTGTAGAATCAGTTACCTCTTCTTCTGATTCGACCTTGATGATGTCGTGGAGCCATTTTCTGCTTCAATTTGATGGAGCAAAGCCCAGAATGAATCACGTACGCACTATTATGGAGATAACTCTTGGCAAGTCGTGAGTTTGGGCAAAGAAAATGAGCCACAAAAGTGGCTACCCAAAATTTATATAAAACCTAATAGAGTGTACGCTCTATAGGGCGCATGCCCTATATTGGTTTAAATTTCCCAAGCCATAGGGCAGGTGGGCTATAGGGTGTACACCCTATGGCTTGGGAAATCCAAGCCATAGGGTGTGCGCCCTATGGCCCTCACGCCCTATGTGCGTATGGGGGACCAAAAAGGTATTCGGCACCTTTTTGGTCCCCCATCTTGGTTCATATACCCCACTATATATGGTGTACGCCATATACAGTGTGAACAATATATGACGTGTACCATATTGATTTCTTTGAGAAACACCAAGCCTAAGGCTTGGATTTTCCTAGGGTATCCAACCCAAAGGCTTGGACAACTCCAATAGGCCAGAGACATATTTTTTCACAAAACATTCAAAATATATCCAAAATTTCACCCGTGCTCCCCGTCAGGTTTACACATGGTTCAACATAGACAAAATCAAACAACATGATGTTATAGAGATCTATAATAGCTATCTAACCATATAATTCATTTTTATTTTTTATTAATATAAGCTTTTGATCTCTAATTTTTTTTGTAAGTATGCCAAATTTTTGTCAAAAACCAATGTGTAGTATATTCAACATAGATTTTGGCTCATTCATCAAATTTATAAACTATACTCCATTTTACACACCTTAAAAAACTAATTTTTTATTTGCAATTAGTTTTCAATGATTTATAGGGGGAGTATGCTCAAATTTCACATTTTTAGGATGTGTTTTAAAAAATCATAAAAAAATATACATTCATCAAAAAAATAGTAGAAAAATATAGGATAAACTTTGTGGTGATACCTAACATCTCAATGGACTGATTAAATAATTCAAATACAAAGTTAAGATTTTAGGAGGATCACACTAGACGCTATGTTATGTTTTTTCACAAAAAATAGGACCAATTTTTTGTGATCCCCCTTTTTGAGGGACTTAATCTCCAACACTTAAAAAAAAATAGTAGTTTAAAAACTAGAATTGGAGTACTACAAATCTTTTTCTTGTCTTATCTTCAAATTTTGAGTGTAACTATCTTCAATTTCTTGTCAAAGTTCACAGTTTTCTTATTTTAGAAAAAAGTCGCATCTTATACCTCCCTTTTCGTCCACCATCTTTGGGCACTTACCCCACTAGCCTATCAGAAGGGTAACTTGGTAGTTTCTTTGGTTGTTTTATGTATCCAGCCACCATGATGTACCTGAATGTCCAAAACTAGATGAAGTAATTGTTTACTTTCTTAATCTGTGATGCAGCTTCCTCAAACATTCTTTTGTAAAATCTCCCTTAATGGAACAGATGATTGCAAATAAAAAAGAATCATTGAGATGCACTAATCAAGACTGCCTTCTTTAATCTTTTCCTTCCTAGCTAGCTTTGGGTAGATATTATAGATGTATGTTTTTGGATCTCGAGGAGAACCCTTCTTCATCAACTCCAGATAGGAAGCTCAAGAAGATAGCATATACACCACATATGAGGTCATATAGAATCTAGGATCTATCTTGAACCTTTGTAATTTATTGTCAAAGGTTTCAATAATTATCTGACCCTAATCAATCCTCTTCTTCCTCTTTCTGACAATGTCAATGTACAAGACCATCTAGGTCTCAAGCTATCTGGCTTGGGGAAGATTGAAGACTCTGCTCATCAATATTACATAATTCTTCATGTCTTCCATTAGATATTCCCAGTGATGATTGAGTTTTCCCATTTTTGCCTCCTTAAGTGTCCTTTCAAGATAATTTATGTTTATCTCCGGATCAATATCTGGTTCATCTCTGTGCCAACTCTCAAGTCTTTCAATGGAGATATTGGTATACTCATCAGTCGAAGGGATGTGGAAAACTTCCTCTATGGCATCTAACCTTATGTCCAATATTGATTCCCCTTGCTTGTTCAACACCCTCATTTCCTATGTCATATAGTGTTCTATAATTATCATTATCGAATCAAGTTATTGAATGGAGATCGGGAGTCCTGCAACATGAACCAACCCAAACATCACCATAGAAGATGCATCCTGATTCCTGTTATTTAGGTTAACAATATTTCTTAGGAACTCATTGAAACTCATGTACCCAATATCGGTATTAGTAATCTCACTATGAAGATTCGCTAGTTTGGAGGGCTTATTGTAGCTGTAAGATATAAAATAGGGGGTTGGAGGGGGTTGTAAGGTGTTGAAAGAGGATAAGGTGATTTGATTGTTAATTACTGTTTGATTTGATTAAAGTGTGTTGAATTCCTTAACCCTACTTTATACTTACTTGAATTTAATTGATTGTGTATTGTAATTGTGATTAGGGAGAAGATAAGATGTTCCTCTTTTTATTCCCAAATACACAAATGGAAGATCCAATTTGATCAACCCAAAAGAAGGGTTAATACACAAATGAATCAACTATTCGGAAAGGAGAATAACAAGAAGGATATCTTAAATTCTGTTAATTACATGTATAGATATGATATATGATAATAATTGAAGAAATAGGAGAAATGCACTAACCTTGAAATATTGCAGATCAAAGAATGTTGTTTTATGATATTTGTAGATTATTTGTAGAAAAACTGACAGTTGATCCTAAAATGGAACGTAGAGATGAACAAAACACAGAAATATTTTTCTGTTCTGATGTTGTCTTATGAAAAAGGTCGACCTTGACCCACAAATGTCAACCCTGACCTGCACAGGTCTGACAGAGAATCTGTTCGCGCCGTCCGAAAGAAAGCCGAAAAGGGTATCCAGATCTGGTCTCAGATTTGCTATTCTAAACCTGTACCTATAAGAAAAAGAGGATTGTTTGTTTGTTTGGAATTAACCTCAAATATATGTAATTGAAATTGCAGAAATAGACAAAGTAAATGCTTAAATTCACCTTGCTTGTAAAAGTCCTTATTGCAGATTTGAATCCTTGGATCCACAAGTATGCTTCAAGATGTGGAATGTAGAAAGGTAGGATGTCTTCTATCTCTTGCTTGTAGATCTCCAACACCAAGTCTTGAATGGGTTCTTAAATTTGGAATAGGCTTGGAAGAAGGTGGATGGAGAGATCACCAAAAGGGCACTATGTAGCTTGAATCCTTCAATGGCCTCCAATGGATCTCCTTCATGAAAACAGATGCTTGAATGGATGAATGCTTGCTTGAATGGATGAATGCTTGCTTGAAATCTTTCTCCTTAGATTTCTTGAATCACCCTTGAAGATAGTTTGAGAATGCTTGATCATGATTAGAAGACTAAGCTCGCTTGATGATCATTATCATTATAGAAAATGAGAGGAGAAGGCTCCTTTTTATATGAAACTAGGGCACAATCTTCTAAGGAGGCCGACATAGGAGAATTAAATTTCCATTAAAGCCTTTACCCATAGGAGAGGACCTATATTAAATATAATTTAGGAATCGAAACTTTGGAACCCGAAACAGCCGACCTAGAAGTGGGAAAATACATTTTGCAAAGACCGACATCCAAAATTGTGAGACCCCGGGATCTGAACCCTGGATCAAGGGCGAGGTTGACCTTGACCTAGGTCAGGGTCAAGGTTGACCCTGACCTAAATCAAGGTCAAGGTTGACATAGACCTAAAAGGTTGACCCTGACCCTGAAGCCTAGAATCACTAGTCTGTAGTTTAGAATGCAAAAATCAGGCTAAACAGGAGTGGAAAGAAGGACAGAACAGGAGGGAAGCCATGTCAAGATAAGGAACCCATTCAAGGTGCTTGTCATGACCCCAAACCACTCACTTGGAAGGCTAAAAAATTCTAAAATGGAAGTGCTTCCATTTTTCTACTATACATTTAGCCCCCACTTTAGCAAGAGTATGAGCTCAACACAAACTCTTGGTAAAGGAGAATATACAGAAAAGACTATCTTATTGGAAACAAAAGGGATAAAGAAACCCTCAAGCCCCCAAGGGACTTAAGTCTTTATCAACCCTAAGATTACGATAAGAGAGATCACTTAGTTAAGGAGAGAGAGAAAAGGGTGTGATTATCTCGCCCAATGAGAACTTATGTCTCACTGTGAACCACACAAAAAGTGTAACTGGAAAGATGGAGTTGAATTGCCTAGTGAATGTGGCTACTCGCTAGTCAACCCATCAGGGAGATCCATTCTTAAAGGGATCAAAACTTTGTAAATTTAAAACTAGCGGGATCAAGAGATCCGTGTAAATTTAAACTGGAGGGATCAAGAGGTCCTTAAAAAGTAAAAATGACCATGCTTTAAGGATTAGTTTCTTTTAATCCATAAAGGGAAAAGTTTTAAATCTTGAAAACTATTTTGAAAGTGTGTGTGTGCAAAAAGTGAGTAGAGTGTATGCCCCCATGTTAAAGTCATTGCTAACACTTTAACAGGAGCAATGGTTTTAACAGAAACATCAACAACTCTACGGATTACGTTTCCACTGCGAGATGCCCCCAAAGGA